>VFXL01000459.1:0-32333 GCA_009761765.1 Phenacoccus solenopsis | reverse complement strand
TGTTAAAGGTGCTTCTCGTGCCATAGCTAGTGAATGGATGAACGAAGCTCGCATTTTATTAGAAACGCAACAGGCTGCTGATGTTTTACTGTGGCATGCTGTAAATTCCAGTCTTATTTATTTAGAGAATTCGAGTTAACATTCTTTGTTTCATGTTTAAATAAATGTATATGTATAGAATACGATGTACCTATATTTAAATTAATAGCGAAGTTGTGTTCCATATTGGCAATCAAGTAATATGTTCAAAAACTGAAGATGAATGTGTTATTTTGTGAATAGAGAGGCAAAAAACAAGGTCACAAATTATTTCTATGGATGGAAACTCGAAGTTTTAAAAATGTAGAATGAAATAAATGATAGAAATGATGGGAAATATGTGTTCTTTTTGTTTTCCAGAAAAGGAACGAAAAAAACTATTCGGAAATGTTTATTGTATCAATATCAATCAGAGAATCTCCTTATGAAGTTGAACATTTCATTTATATTTATTTTTCAATAATGTTATTTCTGGCAATAACGATCTAAAAATTTTTTTTTTAATCACAATCTTACTATGAAAATTAATCACGATGATTTTATGACATCAATCCCAAATCAATCAAAAAGGACATAAGTTGTGATTTTTTTTGTAATCGTCGGAATTTCGAAAAATCTACAATTCTATAGGCTTTCATTTTTTTATTAAAGAAATTGTAAGATAGATATATATTATCATGAAACATGGTGCAAGTAGAAATATAAGATTCTATATTCCAAGTTGCAAAAAAATTGATAAACATGAAAGAAATTGCGTTTTTGTGTAGGTAATTATTTTATATACATTCGATGTGCTCCAGTTTCTGTTTCAAATAGGTCAAACTAAGCAACTTTAAAATCAATTTGTGACTTTGGACTGGCATGAATCTAATTTTTCCCATCAACTAGTGGGTGAATACGTCGTAAAATTAACTCAACGAGCTGAAAACTATGCATACTTTTTCCATTCTTCTAATAGTAGATATGAGGTAAGATTATCCTGAAAAGTATAATCTACGTATACTAAGATTCGATGTTCAAGTATAGCGGATCTTTGGACCATAGTCAAGGATGTTTATGTTCATAACTCATATTCAGTTCGGTTCATTTTCAAAAAAAAAAAAGAAATGAGGTTCATTTCTGTTTTACTCATTTTTAGAAAATGTTATCAAATTATTCCTTAAAAATCTATTTCTTCAATCTTGTCTTCAACCCTATTTCAAATCCTATAAGAAAGTCACAAAGCTGAATTGGGAAATTCAACTACACTCAACTTACGAAAAGTAAGCATGTATAAAGAAAAAAAAATTGGGAAAAAGTCTGCATAGAAGATGAAGACAAAAGTGAAAGGAAACTGGAAGAATCAAGAATCATAAATTTGCTGATTGTTGAATTCTGTAAGACATCGTCTATCAGTAGGGTGTTGAAGTTCATGTTTAGTTCATTTCATCAATGAAAAAATGCAAAGTTCAGTTCGGATTATCATCTTCATACTAAGCAATATTAATAAAAATTCAAGTTGAATTTTAAAAAGAGCTACGACCCGTTGTTCATAAGTGAACTACAGATGAATCCGATGTATCCTTAATCATAGTGATCTAAATCTAGATCCCTAACATCTTTGATGGTAAAATAATGAAGAATTTTAACAAAAAAGCGAAAGAGAAACGAAATATTTTCATATCGCTGCCTACATTCCTTTTTACGAACTAACAATGAACTCATTCATGTACGCTGGGCGGTTTCTTCAATGAAATTAAAGGAAGGCGAAAAGTGGGGGAATCATCGTTACTAATTTTTGTTTATTTCACGCGAATCGATACACGATTCAGTTAAAGTCAGCTGCCTCAATTCGTTGGTACGCTTTGTACGGAATACTTGTTATATAATTATCGAACGGTTTCGTTTATCATTCGTCATTTAACGTATTATTTTCGATCGAATAAATAATTCCACCGTTCACGTTTATAGAATATCCACCGCCTTAAAACGGAATTGCGTTTTTATCGCGTTCAAAGTTCTAATATGTGGTTGAAATTAGTTTCGTTATAAATAATCCATAATATATCGACGATGAGTGACGAAAATAGCGATGTGGAAGACGAATTCGAGGATGCGTTGGAGGTTCAAACTCTACCTAACACGATGGATTTGATGACAGCCATCTCCGAAGGAAAGGTAGCCATTCATTACTTCTTCAACAATAAATTCTACGAAGCCCAAGAAATACTAAAACCATGGGTCGGCCGAAGTATGTACCATACCGTAGGCAACGCTACCTTCAATTTCTCGAACTCGGTGTGTTGACTTTCGAACGCAAAAGCATCGAAAGGGCGTCGTCCAGTTTAAAGCTGAGCATTCAGTTATGCAATTATTACCGCAAAAAGAACACCTTCTCGGAATCGTTGGGTAAAATGGTAAAGAAACCGAATTACGATTCGTATACCCCGGAAGAATTACACGCTGAGTTGTGTTTCGCCGAATCCCTACTCTTGAAAGCTTTGCTCACTTTCATCGAAGACGAAACACTGGTTAGCTTTATTCGAGCCGGATTGAAAATTCGATCGTGTTATAATTCTTATAAAGAATGTAACACCATATTGAACAGTCGAAGCTGGGGGGACGACGAACCCCATAAAATACATTTCGAAAGCGGTGTACGAATCGGCATCGGATTGTTCAACTTGATGATATCGTTGTTACCTGGACGGGTGATTAAATTATTAGAATTCATTGGATTCTCAGGCAGCAAAGAAAAAGGCTTGAGCGAATTATACTTATGTTACAACCTGAAATCAGGACTCATGCACGTACTCTCAGTGTTGGCTTTACTGGCATACAATTTAATTATCAAGTACTTCGTCAGTCAAGAAGAAGGTGATCTAGAATTCTGCGACAAAGTGTTAAATAATCAATTAACCTTGTACCCGGAAGGTGCCTGGTTCTTATACTTCAAAGGACGCCTGGAGCTGATCCAAGGTAACATCAAAGACTCCGTCATCTGGTACATCAAGTCGTGGAAATCGCAAGACGTATGGCCCCAATTTCATCACATTTGTTTTTGGGAATTAACCTGGGCCAATTGTATGCTAGGTGATTGGAAGGAAGCAGATGTATATGCTTCGTACCTCCTCAAGGAAAGTAAATGGTCCAGAACTATATACAGTTACCAAAAAGCATCAATTATGTTGATGAACAACGAAGAAGACCTTACAGAAGATGATCAAAGCACTATTACTAGTCTCATGTCGAATGTCCCCAAATGGAAGCAACGAATCGCCGGCAAGTCTTTACCAATGGAGAAATTCGCCATCAAAAAAGCCGAACGATTCGCATCCCAAAATAATCACCTGGTTTTACCGGCCTTCGAGTTACTCTACATATGGAATTATTTTAAAATTATTTCCAAAAAATGGGAACTATGCGATAACGTTTACCGAATTATTGATAAGTGTTATAAAAATTTCGAAATCAATCCCGACCAATATGGCAAACAATTCGCCTGCGATAATAGCGCTCTTATATTATTGCTAAAGGGATCCTGCCTAAGGCATATGGGTAAACCCTTACAAGCCGAGCAATGTTTCAAAGATATCATATCCATGGAGAAGAATATCAAATACGATACGTATATAGTTCCTTTTTCATTATTCGAGTTAGCCTTAATTTATAAATCCAGAGGTAATTTCGAAAAAGCCGCCGAAATTTTAGAAGACGCCAAGAAAAATTATTCCGGATATTCTTTGGACACTCGTTTGCATTTTCTCGTTCACTCCGAGCTGACGGAAATAAACAGCCAGAAAAATAGATACGTTGTCACATAATCGGATCGACGATTTTGCTGATGGTGAGTTTTTTCCTTTCCTAACTGGGTAATTAGCCATTTTGTTGGATGGCATGTGTTGATTTTATTATTCAAAGAATTATTGAAGCGGTATGAAGTTGGAATTTCGCAAAATGGTGGCATATTTTCACTTTGGTAGTTATTTTCAATTTTCATATTTTTTAATGATTTTTATTCCACGATGGGATGTGATTTTAATGACCTGTAATTTTTCCCATTCCAAATGTTTAAAAAAATTTTTATAGGAATTCTAAAAGAAAAAATCGGATGTAAAAAATTACTCATTTAACCTGTAAACTAAAAATTTTATTTACCAAAAAAAATGTTCTTTCAATTTTTTTAAATTTTATGGCTAAAGAACATAATGGACTTGAAAGAATTATCGTATTGAAAAAGTTTCATCATTAAGATTATTAGTTTGGAAACTGACTGGTAACTTACCAGAAATTTACTGGTAATTTGCTTGTAATTTAAGTAATTTATAGATGTGAAAAGGACTTGAAAAAGATGCGAAAAACCAGTTTTTAATGTTTCAAATAATATTGGAGAATTTAAGAAATTAATTCATCTTGTGGTTACTTACTGGTAAATTACCGGTAATTTACTAACTAACTTACCACTTCAAGCCTCCGTTCATCTCTAGTCCCCTCTAGTCTGATCATTTTAGGGACTACGGTGGCACTAGTGATGGGCAGCTTAATTTAAATTGCAAAATAACTGTGGTAAGTTACCAAAATCACCTTAGATAATTTATTTAAATTATGCTGGTCACTTACCAACAAATAGTAAGCAAAGATGGTTAATTACCGGTAATTTATTTTTTGTAAATTAACGAGTAACATACTGGTAATTTACTCGTAATTTGAGTAGTTTGAAGATGTGAAAAAGATTTGAAAAAGGCTCCAAAACCTCTTTTAAATTACCGGAATTCGGGGGAAGAGGGGATTTCATGCTTTAGATCTTCAAGTCATTTGTAACCATTTATGTCAAAAGTGCATCATGATATACTATATTTTTTCCCTAGTACGTTGCTGAGAAGGATATAGATGAAAATTACTGAAAATTTCGTGAAAGACTCTTTGTGAAATTCCCACAAACTTCTTTTTTTATTTTTTTTGATTTACCTCAAAATGGAAGTTCACTCAAATTTTGAAAGGAGATTGAGAGGAGGCGAATATGTCAAAATTTTCGTTTTTGGTCTCATATGAAAAAGTGAGTCACCGACACGAACATCATCAAATTTCAGCCTCCCTAGTGCATTTGAAGAGGAGATGAAGCAAAGAAACAGCTTTTTGAGGAAGTTTTGAGTAATGAAATTTCTTTAATCTTCCATACTCTTCACCAAATTTACCTGGAAAGCTCAAACTTCGTATGTAGAATTAGTCGACGACTAGAATATGACCACTAAAATTTCGGTCAAAATGGATCCAAAATGGCGGATGACAAAAAATTGGAGGAAGGCTTGAGGAGCCTCAAATGGCTCAGATTTGATAAATGCGAACTCATATGGGTAGTAGTGATGAAAAGAATGCTATCTGTCAATTCCACCTTCACATATGGTTTTGGTAGGGTGAAGGGAGAGGGAGCTCATTGTCCTCCCAATGTGGGCGGAAGGGGAAGGGGCTGAAAGGAAGTCTAGATTTTTTGTTATGGTGTTAGCTAATAAAGTAAGTCCAGGTGACTAAGATGTTTCAGATTTAGTCTCCTAATATCTTGGAAACCAAAAACGACTTTTGGAAAGGAAATTGCAGTTAGAGATGTCATGATCTCATGATGTTCCCGAATCTCCTTAAGAAATCGACTCAAGAGAGGTAAACTTCGTGTATTGATGAATTGTGCATCATAATATGATCCCTTGAATTTGGGTCAAATTTGATCAAAAATGGATCCAAAATGGTGGATGACCAAAATTTGAGATACGCTTATTGTGATCCCCAAGCAGCTAAAATTTAAAAAATTTGATCTTTTGTGATTATTGTGGACGAAATGTGAAGGTCGATGAAAACATAAAATCGTACTGCTCGGTTACATTATGCAGATTAAAAAAACTACTTGATTGTAATCAGTCATCTTGAAATCATGCGAATTGACCTTTGAGACAGATGAATAAATTGCAGTATTTTACTTCTGGGTTGAAAATATTTCACGAGCATTCTACTAAAATTGGACAACCTCTTTTCGCCCCTCTATTGCCTCCTTTTCTGGTTTCAGATAACATAATTATGCATTTCTTATCAACTTAACAACGTTTGAAAAACGACATTCTGCGATAAGAATATTTTCGATGTCGCGATATCGTCACATACGACTAATAAAATGCTGAATAATACCCTCAAGTATGTTATAAAGAAAAAAATCACTCGTAAAACCGTGAAAATTTTCCATCATTATTTCGGGCCATAACAAATGGGAAAATAATCGACCGCAAATGGTATATTTGTTCCATTAAAAATGCGTCAGACTATGAGGTATTTGTATGTGAGAATGGAAAACTATATCGACGTTCAAGTGTTTCTAATTTTTTGCTCGCGCATTGTAAAACCTCGTAAGTTGTTAATTACTCGAATTCGGTCGTTTAATTTTATTTAAGCTAGTTGTCCTGGTTTTAATCACTTGACGAAAAAAACAAAGCCGCTCGTTTGCGTAGCGACGACGTTTTAATAATTAATTTGCTTCGGTTCGAATACGTCATCGTTGAATTATTTGCCTGCTAGGAGTTACGACCAATTATGGGCCATATTTGAATGAAAATATAGCGCGTAAATTCCATATCGATGGATGAGGGAGTATGGTGATTGGAGGTGTTTGGAAATTCTGAATGCGATGGTCACGTCAGCGCGCAGCCAGGAAGAGATAATTCGAATTACTAATTTCCTGTTATTAGAAACGCGATTTATATCGATGGCATTGTGTTTATGAAGCTACCATTTAATGTTGCGAAATTAGTGACGAAATTTAATGTCGGTGTAACCTAGGTGCTTGTTTCGTGGGAACTTGATCGATAAAGTGTCGAAAGTCGTGCGAGTTTGCTGTAAAAACTGTACCTATTATAGCCTACTTGATCTGTGAAGGGGAGATCCAGGGGGAGGTCTTTACGTTAACTGTTGAATACGTATAATCATTAGGGTGGAGTGAAAGAAAAACACATCTTCGATTTTGACCAAATTTGATAAGGTGGTTTATTTTGAGTGGGAGACCTCCCAAAAAAATTTGAACCCCCAAGTGAAAGAGAAGGAAAGGAAAGGAAAAGGTGCCCAAGCAAAGTGCACCTCATTTTGAAAGAAAGCTTTTTTTGTACTTTTCAGGCAACAAAAATGATGTGAGAATTCCTTTATATAGCATTCAAAAGGTGCAATTTGAGTTTCTGTATCTTCCTGGACCATCGCCATCCTTCTTGGATCTAAACTCAGACTGCTACAAGGGGGTCGAAAAGTTGCAGATCGCGATATTTCGATATGAAATTTTCGCCGACTCTTCATCAATTATTTTTTGGCACGGTTATTTGACCAGTTTTTTTTTCAACCTCTAGACGTGTATTAGGAAGAAATTACTGAAAATTTTCTGTATCAGTGCAGCTAGTAATAGATCGCAATATTCTAATATCGTGAAATTTTTACTGAAAACAAACAATCTACCAATTATCTAGACGTCATAGGGTAGGTTTCTAGACCTCCATTCCAACTCAGACTACTTCACTATAATGTATACAGCGTAAATAGTTGAGTATCAAAATCGCTCAAAATTTGGTCAAAGGTTCTTCATGCGAATATCTAAAGATTTTTTTAGCATTTTTCATCCGTCTTAAAATGGCGTTTTACTCGAATTTTGATGGATTTGGTGAGGAGATAATATGAAAGATTCATGAAATTTTCCGCAGTAATTTCCGCTCCAAAAGCGGTTATTGCTGCAACTCTCCTCCTAATTAACTTGAGAAGGTTAAAGCAGAATAAGTTGATCATTTGGGCTCATTTTATCGAATTACACCATAATTCTCCATCTTTCGTGTTCCCCCACCACCTTTTGTGAAGGATAACCTCTCCGTCTCCCCTACAGCATCATATGTGAAGGTGAATTTTGGATATAGTGTACTTCTTACCACCAGTAATTATGTGAGTCAATATGAATTACATTTTTAGTTTTTTGAGGTTCCTCAAGCTTCACTCAAATTTTGATTATACGCCATTTTGAATCCATTTTGACCCAAATTCAAGAGGTCATATTCTGATCACCAACTAACCATATGTACAAAGTTTTACCTCTGTAGGTCGATTTGGTGGGGAGATATGGGATATTCAAGAAATTTCATAAATCAAATGTTCCTCTAAAAGCCTGTTTTTTGCCATAGCTCCCCTCCAAACGCACTTAGGAACGTGAAATTTGGATATGTTGGTGTCCATGACTCACTCTTTCATATGAGAACAAAAACGAAAATTTTGAGGTATTTAACCTCCCTCTAGCCCTCCTCAAAATTTGAATAACACGCCATTTTGAAGTATTTCGAAAATATAAAAAAATATTTTTTTCACATTTTCAAAAAGAGTCTCTCACCAAATTTTTAGCGATTTTCACTCATATTCACCTGTGCTATGTGCGAGTGGAAAAAAATTCATTTACTTATTAGTTTAACATCTGCCAGATGATTTACAAATGGTGTAAAATGCTGTAATAGCTTTCGGTTTTATTCAAAACTCAGCTAAAAAACTTGAGTAAATTTTATATTACGAAGTTTCTTGAATGTTCCATATCTTCGAGCCAAATCCATCTAAAAGTTTCAAATTTCGTGTAACAAGTTCCTTTGAAACCAAAATGTACCCTCAAATAGATCCAAAATTGCTAATGGCTGAAACTTGAAAAAAGCCGGAAATGCTGCAAATGGTTAAAAATTGTGTAATTATTAACTCATATGATCACTGAGGATAAAAAATACTTATTTGAAATCTACCATCACAGATTATGTTGCAGGAGAGGGGAGGGGGGAATTGTCCTCATAATGTGGTGTTAAAGAGAAAATAAATAAAATTTTGAAAATTTCCCATTATGACTTCATATAATAGAGCTAACTGAAATGATCATCATATTCAAATTTTAGCTTCGTAGGTGAATCTTGAGGACAGTTAAGGCAAAAAACAACTGATAAAGGAGAAAAAAAAAAACAGTTCAAATTTTCATGAACCATTCATAATACGTACTTAGTACTTACCAAATGTACCTCAAATAATTAGTAGTTAATAAATATAGATAAGTGTAAAATTTCACGAATTTAACTTCTTCAGTTGTTTTGCAGGGTTGAGCGAGGGTTTCCATTCTCTGTACCAAGCGTGAGTATGAAAAGATAAATAATATTACCTGCAATTTTGAAAATGTCTGTATTAAAAATTCAGCTCCAGTAATGCTCCTTGGCTGCTTACAGTTTTTTCCCTAGTGGATTTTATCGAATATTTCAATTTTTAAATGACTCGTTGAAACGAAGCACGACTGAGAGCGTGTTTTTCTCGAATGAGTGAGTAATGGGTATCGTTGAAATCGATTATTCATCAAGTAGAGTGAATTTTTCAACAGGCAAACATTTTTGATGAGCGGATCGATAGCTTTGAATTATTTTTATATGACGAGGTCAAGTCTCAGTCCTCTTACCATGGTAATTCCGTGTTCCGAATTTTTACCCGAATTTCCCTCTCTTAATAATTATTTGCGGAATATCGGTTGAAAATAATTTAATCTCTCTTTTCCATGGATCATGAATCGATGTTTTCTTTGAAAAATTGAAATTATAATAACCCGCAAAAAAAATCTAACGACGATGAATTCTGAGCGTATATATCTAGCTCGCGCCATCTCTATACCCGTCACAATCAGGTGCGAAAAAACAAGCAGCCATATCGTCGCACGCCACGATCCGTGACTCATGGTGAAAGATGACGCGCGGCTTTCAGTGAAAGTTCCCCCCGCGAACCGCATCATAGACGATTCGAGCTACTGTGCGTATTGACAACACTCTATAGACGTTTGTGCGCGCATTTATTTCATGTTTATGTGTATTCGAATGGCGCGAATACACCGTGTAAACGATGAAAGAATAAAACGCGATTACGAGATTACGACCTTGAAAAGTGGAGCTGAACTAACAAGTGTAGTTTAACTTTCGCAATTGATAATTTTTTCATTCGCTCTTCCACAACGCGACGGCCAAGGTGTGGACCGTCGATATGAACGCGAATCGAGCCCACCTCCGAGTCCAATCATAATGAGAATTTATTCCGGCGTAAGTCGCTCGGAAACTCGCAATGGTTCGAGAATGCCATTAAATTCTTAGATTTAAAAGTATCTTCGATGAAGTGATACTAAAGGGGAAATTCCATACAGATCATTCTGACTCGTAGACATGTAAAACCGCGATCATTCTCACGTTAATTCGGTAAATTCCACAAATCATGTCCATCGAGAACTCGCGGTTATGAATATGTTTTCATCAGAAATTCGATGACGATAATTCACATATTTATCACCGATATTTCCCTCGTGGGTTGGAACAGTGAAAAAATGAAGAATCCCACTTACTAGTATTTAACTCGAAATGTGTTCTTTGTTATGAGAATAATTTAGAGCCCGGGCCCGAATTATCGCCGAACTGAAAGAAATAAAAGTGAGAGTGGTGGGCGTAGACGTTTTAAAGTAGCACGACAGACTTCAAAAGCTTTTCATTCATAAACTCATAGGTTCAAGAGTCTCTTCTTTCAAAGACAATCGATGCTCTCGACATAATAATGATCGATTGAAGGAGCACTTGAATAATTTTTCTCGCTTTACCACGCCATATCGAAGTGTTAACGTGATCAAGAGCTTAAACATTTTTTTCATTATATTTTTTACCCCTGAAAATTATCAACTATCAGAGGTGGATTTAGGCATGGGCAGAGAAGGCAGCTGCCCGTGGCGGCAAAATTTCAAAGGTTCTTTTGAATTTAAATAAATATAAATTAAATATAAATTTTAATTGTTTTAAATTTATTACTTTATTAATATTTTTAGATATAATTTATTTTTTTAATTTAGTTGATATAACATGAGATTGTATAGAGATTTTTAATTTTATTAGATTTGGTAAATTTAGATTAATATTTTTTTTTATTTTGGTTTTTCCCGCTGCTTTTTAAATGTAAAATGTATTATGGATTCGTGATGATCGATTGAAAAAAATTATGGTAGTCAGTCGGATGAACTTATAACATGTTCAGAAATCAGTTTAAAAAAAAGAATACGAAAGATGGAAAATGATAGTAAAAATGAAAACAACGTTTTTTTTTCATCTGAGTTTTTTTCAACTTAAAAAAGATAGCTATATAATTTTTTTCCACGCCTAGCGCCAACAGGTATTCACATTAAATTCGCTCAAAATTTTGTGAGATACTCTTCTCAAGAGTGCAAAAAAATTCCTACTTTATCTTTTCGATAAAATTCAAAATGACGGATCACTAAAATTTTGAGGGAGGCTAGAGAAGCGGCAAATAGTTCACATTTTTGTTTTAAATCTCATATAAGAGAGTGAGTCACGGAGACCAACATATCAGTATTTCAGCTTCCTAAATTGAAGTTTCTTAAATCATCCGTATCACCTCACCATATCGACCTAGAGAGGTCAAACTTTGTGTTTTTTTTTTAAATTAATAAAAAATTTTATTGGAAAAATATAAATTACAGAAGACGGGGCCTGTATTAGGTACAATTGTTTTATCTGACCCCTTTAAATTTATATTAGTTAAAGTAAAAATAAAAAATAAAAAATTAAGACAAAAATTAAAATTAAATAATAGTCAAGAATAATATATAATAATAATAAAAAGAGATAGAATAATTAATATAACAAGGGGAAGAAGAGGGAGAGAGGGGAAGTTGAGGTGAACAAGATAAACATATAATAAAAAAATAATAATAATAATAATAAATAATAGAGTGGGAAAATTGGGGATAGGAAGAGGGATGGGAGAGGGAAGGGAACGGAACGGCCCACCACATCATTAGAACCGTCCTGTCTCTTGAGTCTGGTACCCGAACCAGCCACATAATCTGTTATTATCATATGCTTTGGGTTTCCAAGATACCTCTGCAGCACACCTTCGGAGCAGTAAGCTGGTTCCCGTTCGTCCGCGCGAAACAAGAATGGACTCAAGTACTGCGACTCGGACGGCCCGAGGTTAGTTGATGACCAGAATATGACCTCTTGAATTTGGATCAAACAGATCTAAAAATGTGTACAATCAAAGTTTGAGTAGAGCTTGACGAGCCTCAAATTGGTGGAAATGTAATTAATATTAAATTTTGTTTTAAATTAAAAAATTTTTATTGATTTTAATTTTTTAAAAATTAAAGAAAATTTAATTAATTTTTTAATAGAAAATTATAATAAAATTTCTTTTATTAGTTCATTCGATTGTTGGGAATAAAAAAGTGTATTATATTCCAAATTTACTTTCACAGATGATATTGGAGGAGAGAAGGAGTGGTTATCTACGAGAGGTTGAATTTTTTTTATTGTGGTGTAAAATGGTAAAATGTGCTCAAGTGACTGACCTATTTTCATTTTAGCTTCTTGCATGCATTTAAAAAAGAGTTAGAGCAAAAACCGCTTTTGGGGGAAATGAAAGGTGAAACTTCGTGGGTAGTGTTAGTTCATGATCAGAACATGACCCTTTCAATTTAATTCAAAAATGGAGCACCCAAAATGACGGATAGTGAAAATTTGAAGATAATTTGAGTAACCTCAAATAGATATAATATGAAAGATATGTTGTTCATATACTTGTTGTATGGCAAAAAACACTTCATTTGTTTCAAATTTAAGTTTTTAAGTGGTTTTTGGAAGAGATAAGGTAGAGGTTTTCAGACTTTGTATTGGTTGTGACCTGTAGACCTTATCTCCAAACTTGATCAAGCCTTAGTTAAAAACTCAGCTCTAGTAATGCGGTATGGCTGCTTACATCTTTTTTTTGAATTTTAAATCGAACTGAAAAGTTTGATTATGTACCAAAATGAACGATTTTTAAAAAAAATGATGCATAAAAATTCTCTATACTCTTTTCGGGGGGAGGGGGCGGAGGCAAAATCCTAAATCCCCCTCTGTCAACTATACATTTCAAATGAATTCAATTTTCAACTGATTTTTTAATTTGAAAAGATAGGTATTATAGCCAATGCATGATTTAGGTAGGAATTTTCATATGTCCAACTTTTTGGTTTATACACATTACCATAGTATTACTAAAATTAGAGCACTAGTAAAAGTGAGGTATTCCCGAACGCCATATTTGTTCCGTATGAGTTCTTTGTTTTTTCAATAAAAAAAAAAAAATCGTTAGGACTTATCTTAGCCATTTAGCCTATTTTCTTGGTTTAAGAGGGTTGTACGTATAGATATTTTTTCTTCTCAACAAAATTTTGGCATTAAATTTTTTTTTGCATTTTTTTTTCATTCCTACTGGGTGTCGTCTCTTTGTTTCGAACTTTGAATCGCTTTGTACGCTCATCGAATGAATTTTCAACAGCGAGGTATCCAAAGAGTCCTCAACTTATTTTACTCTATCGCATTAGTAAGAGTGTAAAATAATTCGAATGATTGATTTTTATTTGATGAAATTACTATACTCGTGGCATCGAACAAATATGGCGTTCTGGAGTACTCCCCTTTATAGTGCCTTACTAAAATGTTTGAATTTTGGTTTACCTCCCCCCTCCGCCCTCTTGAAGACAATTACCTCCTCCCCCCCATATGACCTATGAAGGTGGATTTGAGATATAGTATTTTTCTTATCGCCAGTAATCATCATGTGAGTTCATAATTATCAAATTGTAGCCATTTTAGACTCCTCAAACCTTCCTCAAAAAATGTTCATTTTCATTTTTTTTTTTTTACAAATATTAGAGTGTCTCTTCACATCCAGTTTAGCCAATTATGAAGGGACACTTTACAAACAAAATCAATATTTATAATTAATTAAAAGAAAATTGTCCATTTCTAACCCCTCCCGCCATTTCCAACCGTCATAATACCTCTTTAGTACCTGGATCACCCTCGCTTCATAGGCAACCATCCGTATTTCAAAAATGTCGATTTGCCTCCCCTCCCTTTTTTTTTTATAATTTTTTTTTGGCTAGCAAGATTTGTTTGAAGGGAGAGGCAGAGTTTTTTAATTTTTTGGAATTTTACATCCAAAACGTACTGTGGTGTAGAGAAGTGGTTCATTGCGAAAATTTGAGTCTTCGATTTTGTCATGGAAAATATCGTAGAGGAACATTACCGCTTATGAAGTACCTAATTCTATTTTCCCAAGCTCTGAATTTCCCATGCTGAAAGTACCTCTTTACAAAATTTATCGCGGTAGTAATATCGAAAATCTTTATTTTCAATTTTTATATTATCCTTATTAAAGTTACGAAATCAAATAATTTTTCCGGAATTATGGATGTTCGAGACGTTTAAGAATTTACGAGTTAGTTATAAGCTTCATTGCCCTGAAAACAAGAAGGAAAAGAAACAGCGCCGTATCGATTACGAGTATAAATTCTACAATACGCGAACCGCCATTTATTTCGAATTACTTGAAATCGGTGCAAGGATTAGCATGATACAAACGTACGACACTATAAAGGTGTTGAAATAATTAATCAACGATAAATATTTCTCCTTATCCTAATTAATCAAATTTCTCTCGTACATACTCGTGCAATATAAACACCCCGAATAATAATAAGCGATGAAGTGGAAATATTAACGACTTCCAAGAACTCACTGACGCTGGCAAACGAGCCTATAGAGTTTTTTTCTTCATAATTTTCCGTACGACGGAACGACAACAAAACGAATTATTTTTCTCGTCTATGCGTACGCGGCTGCGGTAAATTTGGCGCGAAATTTATTATTCTTCGTTGACGATCCGTTACGTCGATAACGCTCGACGATCATCGACCTTATTGTACCTGTTATGCGGTTTACCAAACGGCTGATAGATGAAAATAAAAATTCCAATATCTGATTACAAACGTGCGATTGTGTTGGCAGTTTTGAAACTCGTGTGCAATACGAAGCGGCATCGAAACCAATTTTTTCGAAGTACTCGGTGAAGGACGTCGATATATCGTGCCGTATAATTAGCCCGATTTATACGCTCGTGTGAATTGACATGTAGAAAAAAAAAAGCTATCTTCATGCTCGACGATTCGTCTAATCACCGGTGTTGGGGAAAGTTCGAACGAAAAGCCGGATGTTTTTGAATTTTTTTTCCACCAAGTTCATGGTCGTAAACGGCAAAGCTAGAATAATTTTCTACTTAGGCGGTAATCTTTGTTTTTTCTTCCTAGTCGGCTAATCGTTTTAATTTGGCGGAATAATAGAGCGTCGATTGGATAGCGTTGGTTTTACGATGACTTTCATATTTTAACGTATTAGTGAACTGTGCGGCGCTAATCGTCAACTCGTGGTTTATGTTGGCTAGTTTCTCGTCTGCTTCGATATCGTTTCGCTGGCTAGAAAAATCATTAGCGGAGGTTATAATAAGAACGATTGGTGTGACAGTCTACCTGATCTAGAAGGGTTATGTCTTCACGTTTCGCAGCATTGGAATCGATTTACCAGAAGTCAAATTATTTTATTTAGATTCTCCCTCTCCTTCCACCAATATTTCGTAGCGTGAACGAGTCCTTATGGTAATTGATAAATATTTGGACAGAGATTGCTTATGCGAGTAATTAAAGGTAATTTTTTTTCCCCCTCATATTTTTGATAGCACTCAAAATGGTGGTTTATTCAAATTTTAAGAGGAATTCAAGAGCCTCCCGAAGTCCCAAAATTTTGAATTTTGGTCTCGTATAAACGAGTGAATTGAGGACACCAACATTGCCGAATTTCAACTTCCCGAATGTACTTGAAGACGAATTAAAACAGAAAACAGCTTTTTGAGGAGAATTTGAGTCATAAGATTTGTTGGATTCACAATATTCTCTCACCAAATCTTTATCTAGAAGTCTCCAACTTAGTATTTCAGGTTACTTTGAAACTTGAATGCGCCCTTTTGAATTTGAGTCAAAGTGAATTAAAATTTGAGCAACGTTTGAGGAGTCTTAAATGACTAAAATTTGATAATTATGAACTCGTATGATGATATTGGCGATAAGAAAAATACTATAGCTCAAATCCACCTTCATAGGTCATTTTGTGAGAGGGAAGAAGGGAGTTACTGTCTTCAAGAAAAAGGGGGGGAGGTAAACCAAAATTCGAACATTTTCGACTATGACTCGACATAATAAAGGTACCTAAAGTAATTGCCATATTATTCCATTTTTAGCTTAATTAGTCAATTTTGAGGAAAGTTGGAGCAAAAAACAACTTTTCGAGTAAGTTTTGAGTTGTGGAATTTCTTGAAACTTCCATATCTACTCACCAAATCGACCTAAAAAGATCAAACTTCGCATGTAGAGTCAACTGCGTGCCAAAAGATAATGCCTTCAAGTAGGCTTAAAATAGATTCAAAATGTCGAATGATCGAAATTTGAGGAAGGCTTGAGGGGCCTTGAATATCTCAAAATTGATAAATATAAGATCATAAATGTGATAGAGGGAGATAAAAAAAATGTATCTCAAATCCACCTTCTTAGGGCATGTTGGAGGGGTGAGGTGGTAATCGTTTTCAAATTGTGGGGGTGGGGGATAAACGAAAGTTCGAAATTTTTCAGTAATGGCTGCACACAATAAAGCTACCTAATGTAACCTCCATGTACCATTTTTATGTTGATAAGACAATTTTGAGCTGAGTTGGAGCAATAAACAACTTTTCTAGTAAGTTTCAAAGTTATAGAATTTCTTGAAACTTCCATATCTACTCGTCAAATTGACCTAAAAAAAATCAAATTTTGTATGTAGAGTCAACTGCATACCAGAAGATGACCCCTTGAACTAGGGTCAAAATAGATTCAAAATTTCGGATGGTAAAAATTTAAGGAAGGCTTGAGGGACCTTAAATAGCTCAGAATTGATAAATATAAAATCATAAATGTGATAGAGGGAGATAAAAAAATACTGTATCTCAAATCCACTTTCATAGGGCATATTGGAGAGGAAGGGAAGTGGTAATCGTTTTTATATTTTTTTAGAGTGGGAGGGGGGAGGTAAACGAAAGCTCGAAAATTTTCGATTATGGCTTCGTATTGACTTCATATTATCGAGTTAGCTAAAATTATCGATATGTTCAAATTTTAGCATAGTAAGAGCATTTTGAGAAGAGTTAAAGCAATAAACTGGTTTTTGAGTAAGTTTTGAGTCATGACATTTATTTAAGCTTCAATATCTCGTTATCAAATCTATTCAAAAGGCTTAGATGTTATGTGATGAATTTCTTTGAGAACAGAATGTGCCCTCTTGAATTTGAGTCAAAATAGATCCAAAATGTGGAATGGTTAAAATTTGAGGAAGGTTTGAGACACCCCAAATGGTGATTATAAACTCGTATGAATGCTGGGGATAAAAAAAAATACCTTATCTCAAATTCACCTTCACAGATCGTGTATATAAGCGGAATGGGGAATGGTAATTGTCCTTATAATGTAAGGAGGGGAGGGGAGGAGAGTAAACGAAAGATCGAAAATTTTCGATTATGACTTCATATAATGGAATTAACATTATTCTAATTTCAGCTTCGTAAGCGAATTTTGAGGAGAGTTGGAGCAAAAACCCGTTTTTGATTAAGTTTTACTTCCATATCTCCTCACCAAATCGAGCTCGAAAGGTCAAACTTTGTATTCAGGGTTGAATGAGAAAGAAAAGATGAACTTTGAATTATGCTCAAAATGGATTTGAATTAGCAGATGATGAACATTTCAGGAAGGCTTGAGGAGCTTGTAATGACTCAAATTTAATAAATATGAGCTCATCTGATTAGAAGGGATAAAGAATGTACCATACTCATGTTGGGAGAAAAGAGAAAGAATTCATCATTTTCAAACTGTAGGGGAGTGGGGTAACAATGGAGAAGTCAAACTTTGTGAAATATTACTTCACATGATGGAGTTGATGACCCATCATACTGAAAGGGGATTTTGAGTTTTCTCGAAGCTTTCATATCTACTCAAAAATGCACCTAAAAAGCTCAGAATTTGTGAGGTTTGTTAAAAATGAAAACATTACGTCTTGAATTCGGGTTAAAGTGTGTCCATAATAGACGACAGACAAAATTGAGGGGGATTTGAGGGGCTTCATATAATTAAGATGTGAAAAATACGATCTCTTGATTCTTGTGGACAAGAAGTACTACGTATATCCTTAATTCAGATTTGTAGCTTAATGTCAAGGGGAATAAAGAGCGAGGAATTTTTAGCCAGTTCATCACGAACAATCCAGCATTATTTGAAATTAAACTGAAATTCGCGTTAAGAATTTTTCACCTTGTTAGATACCTCAGATCTTGCGGTTAAATTTCGTTTATTTTTTCGAGCAGCGAATACGCTCCAGCAGCATACCGTGCGTGTAATTATCTTGATTCTTCTTGCTTTCTGAACACCGTATGGTTATTCGTTTTTACGATGAAGGCGTAATTTGAGAACAAAAATCATAATTGCAAAGCGTTCGCGTTGTTTTGTTTTAATTTGCACCATCTGTGAGGTGTTGAGAATAATCCTTTACATGGAAAAAAAGAACTTAATTAATCAAAGATGTGGATAAGATAATCGAGCGTTAGATCTATGGTGGCACGTTACTCGAGTGATTTCATTATTGAAATTCAAATTTCGACGCCATTTCAGCGCCAAGTGCACTGTTGCTGTACACAGAGTGTAGTATTTTCCAAAAAGGAAACATTAATTTATGCTCGAATTAACCTATGCCCTTGTGGCTATTTACGTCGTTAATTTCGATTACGCTAATATTTCAATATGGCAAAGGAAACCGAATGGTAATTATTCGTAATCGCGGACTGACGGTTGTGTCATAATAGTCATAATTTAGCTTATAAATGTTTATTGTAAGTTTATTGAAATTTTTGAAATATTAGGAAGTTTACGAAGTGCTTGATTATGTAAACAAGAGGAGAGATAATGGAGGAAAGTAGGAGATATAGAAATGTTCATTATACGTTGATAAATCATCTAGTGTAAATGAGAAATAAATTAATTTAAAAAAAAAATATCCAAAAACATTTTACTCATTTTTGATCAACCCTTCAGTTGTAGAAAATTTTTTTCATTTTTGGATACTTTTATTTTTATTCGTATATTTGTTGAATTTTTGAACAGTTTTTTATTTTTAGACGCATTTTATGTTGGGATTTTTTTCAATTATATTATCAATAATGTATAAAATTTTACTTGAGAAAGGAATCTATATAATTATGATTATTTATAGGTATGAACAATGTCCCTAATGTTTAAAATACGATCTTTTTATTGAAAAAAAATAATAAAATAATAAAATAAAAATTAAGAGAAAAATGAGAATAAATGTAGGTAGCTTTCCAAATCTAAATTATCTAACTAATAATTCCTTAATTTTGATTCAAACGTATTCAGTATCCTTCATCACACTTAATGACTCGATATATAATTGGTAAGGGTCTTGCGAAAGACTACCCAAAGGAACAATTTATCCCTGTTTCAAATCTTTTAAATAGACAAGGAAAAATAGAACAATATTCAATTTTTACTTTTGGAAAAAATGTGAAGAAAATATTTAAAAAAAAAAAACTTTATAAAAGGAAAAATCCGTTCAAAAAATTTTTAAATATATTTCGGACGATATTCAATTTTTACTTTTGGAATAAATTTATCTAAAAATGAAAAAGCATTCAAAGATTTTAAAAATATCTAAAAATTAAAAAATTGCTCATAGCAAAATTAATGGAAAAAAATGTTCAACAGTCTAAAATGTTCAAAAAAAAAGAGCTCAACGCGAGAAAAATCTTAAAATGAATAATTGTCCCAAAATTAAAGAAATGTTCAAAAATGAGAAAAAAATCTCAATGTAAAAAATGTGTAAAAATTAAAAACTGTTCAAAAATTCAACAAATATACGCATATAAACACTCTTGTTCCCTAAAATATAGAGTCCTGTCGAAGGCATAATAGCCCTGGTAGCTAAAAACGCGGTAATCTAAAAAAAAAAAAAAAAACAAAAACAAAAGTAGATATTTGAAAATGAAGACAACTTCAAAAATCAAAATTATGTTCAAAAATAAATAAGGTGAGTTTTCAGATTAAAGGGGAAACCGTCCAAAAATGAAAAATTGTCAAAAATCAAGGAAAAAGCGTCTAAAAATAAAAACATATGCAAAAGTATAAAAAATATACCAAGATGAATGAGATATCAAAAAAAAAAAAAAATTAAGAAAAATTTATCAAAAAATAGAAAGTATAATTACTAAAAAATAAATAAATAAATAAATAATTTAAATGTTGAAAAATGCTTAAAAATCGAATATATGTCCAAAAATGGATAATTTTTTTTTTTAATCTCATATGGAAAAATGTCTGAAAAAAAAAAGAAATATGAAATATCCGAAAACGAAAAAAAAAAAATGAAAAATTGAACCTACACCCTAAGATGAGTAATGTAATATGTTTTGAAAAAAATCCAACTCAAAAAATGTGTAAAAATAATAAACGCTCTAAAATTTAAAAAAATTTTCAAGATGAAAGAAAGTACAAAAAATATCAATAATGAAACAAATGTTCGAAAACAAAAACAAAAAAACGAATGAGAAAACAGATGAAAAATTCTTCAAAAGTTCAACTGATTTGTATAATATTATCAAAAAGTTTTAAAAACCCTTAAAATTGAATGCAATGTGTCCAAAAATTAGTAAAAAATTGATGAAATGTTCCACAAAAAAATTGCAACAAAAAATGTCCCAAAATAAAAAAAATTGTCAAAAATCACTTACGTATCCAAAAAATGATAAAAAAACATCCAAAAATTAAATTATGTTCAAAAATAAGTAACATAAGTGCTCAAATTTAAAAATAAAATATGAAAAAAAAATTGACTGAATGCCAAAAAGAGGTTCAAAAGTAAAAATATACAAATGAGACGAAATATTCAGGGTTCAAAAAAAAAAAAAAAAAAAAAAAAACTCTAAATTATTTAAAAACTTGTCTGGTTTTTCCAAATATATTTTTGCAATAAAAATTTTAATTTCGTGAATTTTCAAAGTATGTAAGCAGCCATGCCAATTTCATGGAGCTGAGTTTTTAATTGACACATGTTCAAACGTGCATAAATTACTGTAATACTCTAACTTTTCTCCCAGTATATCTGGGTGATCTAGTGGTCCTAATTTTAATACCATATGTGTATGTATACTGTATATTCAACAAATTCGAGTTATGGTTCTACTTGTAGTACCCAAAGATCATTTTTAATGCAGGCCCAAACGGTCTCTTGCCAATCCTGGGGATCTATATGAAAACCTGTTAGAGATGAAAATTCTTATCTCGCTGTAAATTAGGTGAAAATAACGAAACCACTTGTACACTATCAATATTTGTTATTCGAGACCCAAAAACAAAAGCTGTCCATTATAGGAAGAAGATTTTTTAATGCAAAATTAATCATTTCATAATATTATATTTGAATAACAAATGTATTGTTGTCACTCATTAAGTCTGTTACACCGAATGGATTTTCACGACGTATCTTCATTTCTCTGTCTAAGATCTAATGTATGAAAATCTGAATACTCTGTGAAATCAATATGGAATCCGCAATACTTACCATTATGTTTATTTTGATTACAGAAATGGTTCACCGATTGCGCGAAGATAGTTACAGAAATATCGATTGCGATACACGTTCGATTTTATTGTTCGCAAGTACCTCTATATTCATATACTTAACAATTTTATCAAAACGCGATACCGCTTATTCGACTTCTTTGTGTATCTTCGCATTTCGAAGGCGGAATAATACGAAGTACATATCTCGATGGAGAGCGTTACATTGTTCGAAGGATCCTCTGGACACGGTGTAATCGAATATCGGTTCTTTTTTTATTTTATTTTTTTTTTTTTGCAAATAACGTACGCATTATGCTGATGATAATTTCGAAACGAAAGCAGTTTTTGAAACATTCCAACGGCGCGATGTTGCCATATCGGGTAACTGGTCGACTCATTGGTTGAATTGTTCGACATCAGCACGAGTTCTGTTGGTATTTACAACATTAGCTCGTTGTCAAAAGAGTTTTAGAAGCAATCTAAATATATGACACGTCACTTTCAGTAGTCAGTACGTCAATACAGTTGGAACGATGATGAAAACGATCGAAGAGTTTATTGTGCCAGATCGCCCATAATTGTTTTCATTCTAATTCAATACGCTGGCATGGAAATTATTACAATAGAATAATCGAACATGACGCATCACGAAGGCGTCATTTTTCTAAAATGAAAGTGTAGCGCTTTCGATCGAGATACCGTATTATGCGTGTAATCATTCGTACTGTAAATATAACTGCGTATAAGTCCAAACGACAAGTACGAGGTATCTAGGATTTTCACGACGATTCTACGAGGTCATTGTACCGACAAATGCATATTATCGGAACGTTTATCGATTTGATTGGCCGGACGTTTTAGGAATATTTATTTAAATACGGTTTGCCGGACGGGCCCGAAGATAGTGATAAAACGTTGCTGTGATTGGCGGGGGGAGGGAAGAATTTTCTACGTGAAAATTCACAGCCAAGTATTGGCCTCTGTATCGTTCTTTGTTCAGAATCTAAGTATACAAAATTTATTTTTACATCGATTTCAAAGGAAGCGAGATCTAAACTGCACTCTTTTTTCGTGCTTTCCCTCCTATAGATGAATTTCATCGTTTCTCATCGATGAAAAAATGGAGATCGATGGATTTAGATACTTTCTTAAATTTACGTAATTTTTTTGTTCTATTTTTTTTTGTTTTTGTTCTTTTTTTTTTAATCGTTAACATTAGTGATTGAAGTGCAAAGTACGTGTGAGCATTAATAAGGTGCTTTTTACAAGTGTGTTTCTTCTTTTCCTCCTTGTCTTTGTACGTTTTCGTTTTTATTACGCATATGTAATTATATTGGTTTAGAAAAATGAAAATGCGCTCGATTCGCACGTAGTTGTAAATTTAGTCTAGTCTATAATTGCTTCGTAAATGTAATGCTGTTTGAATTTCGATTGGTAGAATTTGAATTCGAGTATGGTCGTAGCGGTTCGTGGGACCAAAGCCTAAAATGACGGTGCTAAAATTTTGCTTGACTTTTGATATCCATTTTCGGATTCTAATTCGTACACAGACACCAGTAGAAGTGTTGAGTCTATGTGGAATTTGCTTATGTGTGTTATACACCTCCCCCTTACCCCTGAAATGAACACCAACCGAGTAACTTACAGACTGTTTGATAATTATATTCTATTTTGTTATGTGTAATATTTTCTTTTCTGTTGATTTTTTTTTTGTTTTGTTAGATCGCGCTTTGTGTACGGAATGCTTTGATGATCGATGGGTTATTTTAATGTGTTATGGTTTTAATTCTATTCTTTGTGGCATTGGCCCAGACGGGTTAATTCCACATATAGGCTCGCCACGCAGAAGCGAGCGATCTCAGGGGGTTCATAATTTCGCGAGGCTAAGTTTTGAAGTTGGCTTCAGCCACATGAGGCGGCTTGGTGCAGTTACCCGCACCACACTACGCCGTCAAAGTGTTTTCCTAACTATAGAAAAATCCGAAAAAGATTACAATTAAAATTTATTTTTATTATGAAAAGAATGACAGAACAAGTCGGACGGTGGCGACGCTAGTAAAAATAAGACATGAAGCTTACGAATTACTTATCTTTTGAATGTTCTTGAACAGCAGCAAATAACGTACACGCGGTCACATTGTCGCGAGAGATACACGCGAGTATTTCGAATTAAAAAATGTAATAATAAATTGTTTTTAAGAAACGCGAATAGTATATAAACTAAATCACATCGCGATCATGTCAAATCTAAATTATAAAATATAAATTTAATCGAAAATCGAACTTTTAAGATTCGAATATTTCTCTTTAACGAAAATTAAAAACGTACCATCTTAATACGAAAATGTGAATGTGAACAACTGCGCATACACGCGGTGCATGAATTACATGCGACATGCAACACATTGCCCACGTCGTTGTTACTGGTTTTAATCTTTAAATGATGCGTTCACGCGGTTTTTACACAATTATAGTCAAGTAAATAACCGAGAATTACGCGTGAACGTAATTTATTTTTAATTTTGTAGGATACCCCCGAATTTCTATATCACATCTTTTTCATATAGATTGAATGATCTTTATTAATATTGATTCGATTGTAACAATGTCTAGTATATATATTTTCTCTTTTGAATTTTATAAACATATTGTAAAATAATGAAGTTCTCAAGCAATGGTCAAAAACGTTGAAAAATTAAAAAAATTCAAATTTAAAAAAAAATGTTGAAAATAGAATAAGTCAACAAATGAACCAATCACCAAAAATGAAATAAGTCAAAGAATGAATATGTCACAAAAATGTGTAAAAAATAAAAATGTCCAAAGATGATAAATTGTACAGGCACGTTAAAAATTGGAAAAATTATGTGACGAAAAAAATTGTCATGATTGTAGAATTAGAAAATCCGAAACTGAAAAAAAATCACTGGATGTTGAGAAATCAAAAAATGAAGAAGTAGCCAAACAGACTAAGGAATTGAAAAGGCTATAAACGTAAATATACTAAAATATGTTGAAAAATAAAAAAGTCCGAAAATGACCAGAAATGTTGACCTCAAAAGAAGTGAAAAAAATCAAAAAAATGATTGAGAAAATTGAAACAAAAAAAAACCATGAAATAGAAAACTGACTAAAAATGTTGAAAAGTTGAAAGATTTCTAGTCCATAATTTTGAGAATAAAGTGAGTAAAATTCTGAAATGTCATGAAATGAAAAAATGACTAAAAATACTAAAAAGCTCATCTAATGCCCTAAATATCGTTCCCTCCGAGAGAAACATACCCTCCCTGACTCCCTCCCCCGCTTGCTCTGGGATGACTACGTTGCCTCGGACCTCGTCCTCTCCTTCCTATCTGATTCCAAACTCCTCACACTCATCTAACCCCTTGTCCGTGCCTCTAGCCCCGTAGCTGTACATGGCACGTAAAACAAAAAAAGTAAAAAAAAAAAAAAGTAAAGTAAAAGTTGATTCTTAGTTCAAAAATTTTGAGAATAAAATGAATTGGGAGCTAGGGTAAAAATAAGTTGTATAATTTTATTTATTTTCTATGTATATTATTGTGTAAATATAATTTTAATTCTAATTCTAATTCTTAAAAGAAAAATCAAAAGATGAAAAAAATGATCAAAAATGTTGGAAATAAAATAAGTCATAAAATTTAAAAAATGACCAAAAATGCTAAAAACTGAAAAAGTCTTGAAATGAAAAAAAAAAGAAATGGCTAAAAATGTCGAAAAACTAAGAATATTCTCAGAAAAAAAAATGTATAGAATAAAATAAGTCAATGAAAAATGAAAGGATGACGAAAAATATTGAAAACTGAAAAGTCATAAAATGAAAAAACTGACTAAAAATGTTGAAAAGTTGAGAAATTTCTAGTACAAAAATGTTGCGAATATAAGAATGTTTTCAGAAAAAAATATATATAGAATAAAGTAAGTCAATGAAAAATGAAAGAATGACGAAAAATCTTGAAAACTGAAAAGTCATAAAATAAAAAACTGACTAAAAATGTTGAAAAGTTGAGAAATTTTTAGTACAAAACTATTGCGAATATAAGAATGTTTCAAGAAAAAAATGTATAGAATAAAATAAGTCAAAAAAAAAGTAAAAAATGACGAAAAATATTGAAAATTGGTAAGTCATAAAATGGAAAAATATCAAAAAACTAAGAAAGAATGTTCAGACTGAAGTGAGATAAAAATTAAAAAAGTTATAAACTTGAAACATAACCAAAAATATTGAAAAGCCATAAAATAAAAAAATCACCCATAGTGGGAATAAAATAAGCCACAAAATTAAAAAATTGCCAAAAATGTAAATTGAAAAAATTATAAAATAGAAAAATTACTAAAAATGATAAAAACTGAAAAAAGTCATAAAATGAAAAAATAACCAAAAATGAACAAAAATAAAAAATGCAAAAAATTACATTTTTGAGTATTATAAAAATCAAGAAAAAAATACGAAATATAAAGAAATATACCTTATTAAAAAATGGCGAAGCAAAGAAAAGTAGATATGTTAGAATTAAAAAAAAATTTTCGAAAGAAAAAATTAAATATCCCATTCTCACAATACGTTTACGTATTCCAACCAGATTCCCTGAAAAAAAAAATTTATCGTCAATTATCAACGGTATTGCGGCCGACTGGACTTCGTTTGAAACTGATATTATCAACGAAAACGAGATTTCTCCGAAACGGATGATTCCATTCGGACGAGCCATAACACGTTAATAATATTGGTCACCTATAGTGTAACCCATTCGATCATCTCTTTCTCTCACTCTAATTTTTTTTATTTACATAAAAAATAAGATTTCATTAGAAATGGGTATTTTTCCCCGCTCGTATTTAGCTCAATAACATTCCGTTGTGGAATTTCCCTTGTATACCTATAAAATAGTATAATTTAGTAAGTTATAGTACTTGTATTCTAGTCACTATAATATACCTATTGCGTATTACCAATTACCTATAATGGGTTCCGAAATTGAGGGAAAAATGCATTGTATGGCGAACAAATTGTGTTTTCGTATTATTTACCCTATATCGAAATACTATTACCAATATTATCGATTTAATTACTCGTAAGTTTTTATTGTTGTATCGTTATTTGTTCTAAATTATGAAAACAATAAAATGGTATAAAACGAATTGTTCTTATTGCGAGTGTTGTTTTTTTTTTTCATTTTTTGTAGCAGCGGTGCTGTACATAAAAAGGTGTGACGTGACGAGTATACTTACGTAAACATAGTGTAATTAGTCATATTCATAAAGCGAATGATGTGTTTTAAATTAAGGTTGTTGTAATAGCTGAACACAAAGCGGTTGTTCGTACTTTATCGTCGAATGTCGAATGAAGTTTTTTTTTTTGTTCGATAATTAATAGCGAATTGTGATAGAAATCATTAAATAGCGAAAGTTAGAATAATGTTTTAGCACTATGATTTTTTTACGACTCGACTGTCGCTTTCTTTTGATATTTGTTATGTAGAAACATAAGTGAATGGTGATGAGGATTCGTTAATGTGGTTATCTTCGTATGCGATTATGTTGAATAATTGGAACTGATGGGGGATTTATTGTGAATTGTTTTTTTTTCCTAAAGGAATGTAGATACGAGTATGATGTGTATTTCAATTTGGCAATTTTTACGTGTTTACATGTGATTAAGGCGTTGATGAAAAGAAACCGTTAGATCGTTTTGGCAACTCGTGTATCTGGCACGTAAACTAAACGTTGTATATTGCGTACAATTTTTGAAAATAAGTTATTCCTCATTTTTTTTAGCCGAGTTTCTATTAAAAATGATAGCCATTACAGCTAACGTACTTGATTTGGGAAATTAAAAATCGCAAAGGAGAGGGATGTTATATCCTTATCTTCTAGATCATTTGTTGTTATATACCAAATATTTAATTTCTATGTACCTTCTCTTGAGTCATGCTGTGAACGAATGTACCCGAATGCTGTCCAGAATTCAGTCAAACTTTTTTCTGATCTTTGATCCGACTCCAAATTACAATTCTCTTTGATTCTTAAAGGAGCTGAAGGGATCCTTAAAGCTTAAAAATTAGCTATATAGCTAGAGGGTTATGCATTGGAAAATTTATTTCACGATGACATTACACATACCATACAAGGGAGATCAAGATATATCAATTCATGGGCATAATAGAAAGATAAATGTTACGCCGAAAACCTTGAATCTCAGACTTACTAATGCTTTTAAAAATAATCGTTTCTAAAAACTTATTACAAAATACATCTGAATCATCGACGTAAATGAAGCATTTCCTAGCTATCGAATTAGATTTTAAGAACAGTAGTATGCCAGTTTATTCTCTTATCAGTTCTTAACGTAAATGATGTATTTTAAATGCTACCGAATGGGTACAAGGATAGAAAAGAATAAAATGATGGAGAAAAAATTTAGGAATAAAAATTGCTTACCTACATTCAAGGTCGAATTTCGGATACTTAGTCGCCCAATTACCTATAATTTTTTAATAGGTGAACTGATTTATTTCATATCAATCGCTGTATCGTTAATTATTGCTGTTGCTGTTCGGTTTATGACGTTAATTGCAAAATTAATGCATTGAAAACAGGTCGCCGACTTTAATGAGATCATTATGCGTTCTTATCAATGGGGGAATGAGTGTTATAGATATCGTTTTAGTTGGTTTGATTGCAAATAAATTATAATTTTTTTAAAGAAATTGCTCATGAAAAGTCAAGCTATTACCAGGAACGAAGAAAGGGAGGGGCAAAGGGGGCAGAGTGTTGTCCTAGTTTCGTGCTTCTGAGACAGCCTGAAGATGCAAATTTTAGGTTTTCGCCTCCTCATCACATTCATGATCAAAACAGGCCTCCTTTCCCAGTTATAATTCTATAATCAAATCAGGCCCGTGCCTCTGTCCCAGTTGCAGGATACGGCACGGTAAGAATCAACAGGTAACGGGTAAATTTTAATTCTATTTTTTTCTACTTTTTTTTTAAATTCATCCGATTAAAAAAAAAATAATGAAGGTTCCAAAAATTATTTTTGCTTCGGGACCAAGTCTGGCTCTCCTCGAACCTGGCTGTTATAGTCTATCTGATTTTTGAGAATAAGAGCCTGATAAGAAGTTTAATGGAAAGCACATCACCTGGCAACCTCACCACAAAAATTTCAGCTGCTAGAGTGAATGTGATGGTAAGGTAGGAGGTGGGCTCAGTATTTCGAAAACTGAGTAAAATCACGAAAATCGTAAAAATTATGAAAAACCCGAAATTTATCGCATAGTGAAGCTGCGCGAGTATTTCGATGTGGAGGGGCAGGGAGCAATTTTTCAATGTATGCTGTAATTCGAGTGGACACTAAATTTAACGCCTAAAACTAGCTAGACTCTTTATTATAAAGATACTGCACTCGTCTAAATTATTATCAATCGATTTCTAAATTGAAACCTCCTATTAAGATTTCGATACTTAGGAAAGAATGGGTTAATTTTCCAAAAAATACTATTACTCGGTTGGATATCAACTCTGACAGCTAAAACTTGCTACACCTCTTATTAAGATTTCACTCATTTAAACCATTTACGAAATATTTTACAATTCATACTCTGTACTTGTATTTTGATATCGAGGGGAGGGGGGAAATGACAAACTACTGTAAATAGCATATTGTGAACCGCAAAATTCTTCGAAACTGGTTTAGGTAAGTGAAATATCGTCCTAATAAAGGGTCTTGCAAGTTTTAGCTGCCAAATTTGGTATCTTCGCAAGTTTTAGTATTTTTTGAAAAATTTTCCTCACCCTCTTCCTCGCCCCTCCCACTGTTGAAATCTCGGTGTGACGTTTCAATTCCGAAATCGACTGATTATACCGCGCGTTCCATTGATCTTCGACCCCCTCAGCGCAAAACTCTTTCTCAAGTGGCTTCAATAAGAGTATTTCGGATTCGTTACATGGTAACACTGGCTGAAACTTGGAGATCTTGAATCAATGTTACAGTACAACGAATCCAAAATACTCCTATTTAAGCTACTTGAGATTTTTGCGTTGAGGGGGTCGAAGATCAATGGGACACGCGGTGTAGTCCAGTGAGTGAAATATCGTCACATGGGATTTCCAAGATGATCAGAGCACGTTAGTGTGCGTTGATGTTTGGAGTGATCAAGGGATAAAATCACATAGGATTATATAGAAATTGAAATCGAGTTTATAAGCGTAGTTTTCAATGGAGAATTTTTTTGAAAAGCATATAAAGAAGACTCCGTACTTAACACCACATACAAATAACTCATTTTATATTTCTCTTAAAATTCGATGTTTTATAATTTTTTGAAAATTAAAATTGCAGTTGTCATAAAGATTAAAATGTGGGGAACAAACTTTCTTTTTTGTTCATTTTTATCAATTGTATTTTTTTTAGAAAACATTAAAGTATTGTTTTATTCAATAACGCTTCCTTCCTCTGAAAAATCCTCATTTTTCAATTTCTTTTAAATGACATGATTTTCATTTTTCAGAAAAAAAAAATGTATTTTACGGTGAAATGAGAGGAAAACGCTTAGCTATGTGCTAAAGACATAAACATTCCGTTTTTCGTTGAAAAAAATCGTAGCTTAAAAATTAAGCTCGGAATTTCATTTATAATTTGTTCATAATTATATGTAAGTTTATTCCTTGATCACTCCAAATATGTTTCTCATTTCTTCCATCAGATGTCAGCCACTTCGCTTGAAAGTCCCAACAGTCAGGATGTATCAGTGGAAGGAATGTGAAAATTTTTTCAAAGAAATATACATTTTACTGGTAATCTACAGACAGTGTTTTTTCTTAGGGAAGTGATGTGAATTTTTTTAAGGTCATAAATTTTTTCATTTTAATTAAGTAAAACATTTTTTAATAATTCATTACAATAAGAGTATTAGAAGTAAATTAGTTGTGAAAATTTTAATTTTTTTTTATTTTGAATTTAAGAAATAAATTCCCGTATAGATTCACGCGACGAATATTACGACATTTAAATATACACTTAGAAACTGAGCTCATGGGGCCAAAACCCCTCTTTAGTTACGACCCTACAATAAAGAGTCTAGCTAATTTCAGGGATTAAATTTGGCTTCCGTACGAATTACAACTTAATTTATTTAATTTTCCTTCCACAAAAAAGAAACAGATTCGTAAACATCTATCTCAATAATTGAAGATAGTCGATCGAGGAATCTCTAGGTAAAAATTACATTGATATATAGCTACAGAGGAAACCGACAATCACATTTAACATGATTAGCATCTGTGAACTCGTGTTGAACCTACCGCAACATTTCACAGGAAAAAAAATTTACTACACTAGGCATTTGGCACGACGCCATCTCAGCATAAATTCTCATCTGCATATTGATACGACTACCGTAAAAATGGCGAATAAATAGTTAATATTAAAATTACATTAAGTAGCACACATAGCTAACAATTAATTCAAGGTTAATTCCGAATAATCAATACCAATGAGATTTAGTTTAAAAATATTTACCGATAACACGTTGTCGATTACGTTTGTTCGATATGATAAGAAAAAAACTGGAAAAAGGCCACAGTCAGTAGGTCAATGCGAGAACCTTCATCTTAAAGTTTCAGAGGAGTAAGAAAGACGCAGAAACCGCACATACCGTTTACATTGCTCGGTAACGCTGTACATGGGCTTTCGTTACGATTGCATTTATTGCTTTCGGCGAGGTGATCAAATGATACCCATTAATTGGAATATTAATACATTTATGTAGTTAACAAATTAGCGAATTAATAGATGTTGAAAACTAATGCATTTTTTTTTTATTCGATGGAACGGTTTTTACGATTTGTTTACATTTTTTAATATGATCTTGAAATTGGTACTATGTCGATATGCCTAATGTCTTCGGTTTAATGGAGATTCAAACGTGATCTGGTATTTATTGATTTATTGGCTGATTTTTATCGCTTCAAGGTGTAAAATTACGTTCCTATAAGGATATAAAATATCTCATTCTGTTTATATCTCTTTGCTAACGTAGCTACTACATTTGAGATACATATACGAATGCATGGATTCAGAGGGAAATTGTAGTATTATTCGAAGAAACTGAAATCCTTCGTTATAAATAAACAAAAAGTAAACCTTAATGAAATCTCAATCTTGGAGGTTACATTATGAAATATATAAAAAAAATTGAAATATTTCTTTCATTAGTTTTTTAATTTTTAAATCCTCCAGATACGAAGGTAGGTAATCTATATCAACCAGAAAAGTAGGAATAAAATTGGTACGAAATAGGTAAGTGTTTGTTATATTTAGCAACATCACGAACACTTTTTGTTCACCCATCTCTCCATCAGTTAACATTTTCATGAAAAAATGATTCAAAATACCATGTCTAGGTATAAACATTGTAGATTACTATAATGTTCGCTTATAATAGAAATCGAATTGGCGACTGAAGTTGGCTTCAAGGCATGTGCAGAAGCCCTCTTCGCCCACTCCCTAATTCGAATTCGAACTTCACGAGTCTGTTTTTCGATTAGCAGTTAGTAGGTAAGTAATTGAGTATCTAGTCTATGCTTGTATTATTTGGAAAATGTAAAAATATATTTTTGTGTGTGGAATTAATTTTTAATCGCAATTTTGTTTTCATGGACGTCAGAATTTTCTGCTTAATCTCTTAAATATTTGACTCTATGATTA
>VFXL01000458.1:0-60001 GCA_009761765.1 Phenacoccus solenopsis | reverse complement strand
TTAACCACGTTCACTTTGTACCTTTCATGTGGCTGGTACCTCAGTGACCAGAGGTGGAGTTGAGAATTTTGTATAATTTTCACCACCGTGAACTACTCTGTCAGAATAACTAGTCTCGCCACTGTCACCAAAAAGTATATCACTACCAAATAATGACTTTACAAGAGTCCCCCACCCCTCTCCCATATTATTTATTTCACTATTAGTCGAAGAGTTAATATACTTCAGTTCTTTTTAGCCACCTTTACAAAACTTGAGGGAAATGGAAATTGGCCACTGATATAGTATACGAGTATTATGCTAGCATCTCAGATAGAAATTATTATTTGATGTCCTTAAATTCACGGCTGACCTCAGACCTATGGTTTGATATGTATACCATTTGAATCGAACCATTCGTTTATTATAAGTGCGCTCGAAAGGGACGACGAATTCGCATTAAAATTCCGTTTACTTCGACGGTTGAGAATTTTAACGGTTGCGAATTACGAAAGGATGGTTGAAGATTTTACCGCGCTAATTATTTAAGTTACCAGTTAACTCGACAGGCTCTTCAGTTTTGATTTTTTTAACCGCTTTTTTTTGGCTTCTGTGTTTGCTTTGTTGGCGAGTATTTTGGAAGCCTAATTCGTTTATGCTTTTTTTTTTTCAAAAAGGACACGAAAATCATTTTGAAATTTTTCATAAGGCAACAAAGTCAGAATTAATTTTAATTTTCATCGTTGGCCGAGCGAATGTTATTATTAAAAATACGAAAAATTAGTCAAATCATCAAAGTCGAAAATCTAATTATATTGGAAGCTTATTAAGAAGGAAAAAAAAAATTAAAAATAATACTAGAGCAAAAGACTATTCAAAGCTGTTTAAAAATTTCTTACTGTTTGTATTTCGTCGGGTATATTTTTTCTCTTCTTTTTTTCGGAAAAAGTTTTTTAATTTGAAAGTTTTACCGACGTGCAGATTATGAGGAAGTGTTTACATTGATTAAGATCTGTTGTAAATGAAAAAAGTTGAACTTAATAAAAACCATAAAATAGGAAACAACCTTCGGTATAAATACAGCGAAACGGATATAACCACTATGATATAATTTAGGTTTATTAACGCTTTCCTGCGGCTTTTCTTTCTCGTGTTTTTTTCTCCTTTCGTGTGTGAGAGGGTTCTTGAAACACGATTGTGTGTACTTGTATAATGCGGTTAGAAGAAGGATTATATTCTTCGATTATTGGAAATTTAACTCCGTGGTGAAATTTCAAGTGCAGCTTTGTGGATATTCGATTTGATACTCGTACTTATAATTTTTGATTTCGCCGACTCTCGAAGTGGCTTTTTGTTTTTGAAAATAGACCTGTGATGTAAGGTAGTTCATGTTTCCTTGTTTGTACCATTTGAAGCAATCCTCTCGACGTGGGAATAGCTGAAATCTCTTGATGGAAAATTTGATGGTCTTTTTTCTCTCTCATGAATCAAACTAGTATCATTTTTCTTTCGGCAATTCGTAGCGTATACATTTCAAGTAGAAAGAAAAAACGAATAAAAGTTATCAAAAGATGAAACTTGACGGAGTAATTTTTTAATGAATGAAAAAAACACTACGATGAAGTTGGAAATGTAAAAGTAGCGTTTTTGAAAATGAAGTTTTTTCATTTAATGGAAAGGTTTTTCGCGCGTGCTCGAGTCAAAGGGTTGAAAATAATTTTCTCGAGGAATGAAAATAAATGACTATGTAATAATACGTGTATGACGAGGTTGTTATGTCGTCTTGTAAATGAACATGCTTCGAATATTGTAATATTGATCAATAGTCCTTTGTGTAAGATGTGGAAAACGCAAATTATGAATATATGTATGTTCGATGTTTAAAATAGTGTTGTGTGAAGTGTGTAGATTTCCACTTCGAATGCTCAATTGTGTGGAGATACTTTATTTGTTATTTGTTTGATGTAATATATTTTGTAACGTCGCCATAACCTTCAAAAAAGAAGTTTTATTTCAAAGTATTTTAAATGCTCATAACACCTTCTAAAATTAAAGAATATTCGTATTTCCTTTCTTAACCCATAGTTATTTGTATCCAAGGGTGCCTATATACCCTCTTATCCCATTTTCCTTTACATCATCTACCCACCTTTACACCTGCCCCTTTTTTATTACTTTTCCAGAAAAATGTCTGTTTTTTACCTGTACTAAAGTCCTCTCTTCTATTCCCCTATATCCTACCTCGCCCAAATTTACTCTTCCTTGCGTTTACCGGTGTTGAAAAAAACTGAAAGTACAAGTACAATATTCTTTATATAAGTTCTTCTTTGGAATCTGAGTTCGCGATGTTCTCAGACGCATTGAGCCATAATATTCCATATAATGACCACAGCTTGTACTACACTTCAAATCTGACATAAAAGTAATGCGATTATAGTTATTTATTGAAAAATGTAAAATACCTTTTTCTGAACAAAGTATTTTGTAACTGCAAATTTCACCAATTTCCCTATCTAAGCATGTTGGTCATATACTTACCTACTCGCACATAAACTGTCGAATAGCTGGGTATATAAAGTACTGGCACTCATTTTCTGTTTGAAAAACTGTTTTGTACTTTTTAAAATTGTTTTCATATCCATGTACCATATTTATGTGATTGAGTTTTACAAAAAGGAAAGTGTCGAGTTCTTATTGTTTGTCGTTAAGTTGGTCTTACAGCTGACTGTTCCCCAATAGAGACTAGTGATCCCCTCTATCATGACGAGGGCTCTCCAGCCTTCTGCAACCGCTCTAAGGCCAATCGTGATTTTCGAGGACCATGATTTCTCTATACATACCATCGTGTTGTATCGCAGCTGTTGAAAGTTACACCGAAAATCGTCTTATACGAGCAATGTTTTTTTCTAAAACGTCTCGACAACGATCCACCATGTAATGAGAGGCTTATTCATCGCTAATTATTCTGTTATTCCGCTTAAAATCGTTCGTATAATTGATCGAATTACCCGGTTGAAAAGCATCTTGGTTTCGTCGCTCATGAATGAAACGCGGTATCGGAAAGAAACTTCATATCGAAATACACGCGAGTACAAACGTCAGATAGGAATTCTTGGCGGTATCGAGAGACGTGTTCGTTATTGCGAAACGGTATTAAATTCGAGGCGGCCTATTTAACAAACCGCGCCAAATTAACGAAACCGCGAGCAACCACTCCTCTGGGGTATTCGGGTGACGATGTCGACAAGCGCTTTAAATTTACGCGCTTATTCGACTCAGTTGGGGGAAAAATCCTACTTCAATCCGCTTAAAATGTTCGACGAATATCGGATAATCCGTTATAAATTTATCATATTCGGGCTCGGTATTACATGTTGAAGCGTGAGAGCGGTAATGTAAGCTTCGAGAATTACCCTGAAGATGATCGGTCTGAGGAAAACTTTCTTCGCATGTTATCGATACGCTAGTGAATTAGATGGAGGATTGGTACGGATGATGGTGATGGAATTATGTGAAATATTCAAGAGTTTAACGAGCTCATGCGTTTCGCGTGCAGGTTTTAATATTTAGAGGATAATTAGCGCGCCAAAGCGAAAGCTGGATTTTACTATTCGTTGTACGAGTTGATTGTTTATTTATCGCGGTGCGGTGAAAATGTTCGAGCGATTTTGGATACAGAGTGGTAATTGTTTATTAATCGTAGTGCGGTGAAAATATTCGAAAGATTTTGGATATAGAGTGGAGAATCAGTGGCTGTTGGAATTCGATGGAGGAATATGTGTTCGTCAATTATGGAGTGCTTGAGCAATTTAGCAGGCTCTCTTCTTTATTGAAAATTTTTAGCCGCGTTTATGGATGAAAAACAAACTGTTTCAGGTTCCCTTTGGGAGTAGAGGAGAGAGAATATCATGCATTAATGTTTCAGACCATTTATAATTGATTGACCACTTTCCATTACATATGTATGGGTGTATGTCCTAATCTCGACCTTTATTTTGAATAGAATCATTATTGAGTTTTTTCATCCTACTATTACATTAGCTCCGTCTGCAGTAAAACCAGCCATATTTTATTTATATGGTATTTTTTTGTCATTGAAAAATTTCACTGTACAAGTATATGCATATGGACGTGTAATCGAAGTTATCTAGTATCAATAATGCGAGAAATGATTCTCTCGTTATGCAGTTATGTGAAAATCTAACCATCGTTGCTAAGTGTTTCAATGATTTGTGATCATTTGATTCGTCATCCATGATCGAAAATTTGTTATTGCATAAAATTTTAGTAATTTCGTCAAATCCTTCATCTCCAATTGTATTTTAGATGAGAGCAGTAATTTTAGTTCTACCACAGATCATTTTATTTAAAACTTGTGAACGCTTATCTAACAACTTCATTAGTTCGACAAGGTGATCTGCTACTGCAATCGCAATATCGTACTAATCAATAAACATTGCAACGTTCAATTCATTCTACTTTACAGCTTCATCTGTTATAGTTCTCTGTTGGTTTTCCAAGTATAAAAATTACTCACGTGTTTCTTTCTCGTTGAATGTCACTTGATCTCTGAGAGATCAATACTGTTATATTACTTTAAAAACGCCCAGTTAATATGACAATACAATGTGATGTGTTGTGGTTACATCAACTCAACACAACTCACTTTTGAAGCAATATAAATATATTGCGTTGAATTGAAAACAACCACACACCTCATTGTTCATTTATCAACTCAGTGCAACATGCCTGCATTGTGTCACAAGTAGGTTGTGTTGAGTTGATGGTGGTACAACAGATAGCGTTACATTTCTCCCAACTCAACTCAATACTGTTGTATTGTTTTCAAACACATTACGTTGAAGTAGTAGCAATACAACGCGATGTGTTGTCGTTGCATCAACTCAACGCAACGCACTTCTCAAACAATGTAAATATGTTGCGTTGAGTTGAAAAGAATGACACGCCTACATTGTGTTGCAAGTACGTTGTGTTGAGTTGATGGTAGTACAATAGATAGCGTTGTATTGTTCTGAGTGCGTTTCGTTGAATTGGTTGCAATACAATGCAATGTGTTGTACCACTATCAACTCAACATAACTTGTATCGTATACATGATGTTGCGTCGTTATTCTAAAATTCTATTTGAGCATTCGCGAATCTTTATTTCTTGTTGATTTTATTTTACATTTATTTCTAGACTTATGTTTTAGCATATTCAACCCTATCGCATATCCAATACGGTGAGAAAGGAGCGCGAAGAATTTCTTCGATATCCGCCCTTTCTCGAAGGCTGTATTGGAGAAACGGTTTCGCTATTGTTTCGGGACGACCGAGCGAAATTACGCGCGGTATCGAAACGTCATGTCGCGAAAATTGTCATCTCGTTGAACAGCGTCAGCGAACGGACGTGACGGCGGCGTCGTTGTCTGGTATTATCAGCGAGATGAATTCAAGAAAACGACCGTACAGCGTGTCTTTGTGCGGCGTTAATTGAAGCGTACCGAGCCGAGATACGGGTACGGTGTATTTCGAAAGGTTTCTGTAAATAAGACCGGAAACCTTTTCAGGTTGTCGCGGCGAAAAGTGGACAAATAGGCGGCGAGTGCGGTGTAGGCAGAAAAGCTCGCGAGTTCGCAGAACGCGACTGGGAAGGGAATTAAACAAGCGTTAATAATTACTCGGGAATAAGGCGCGCTTTATTCCCACAATATGGTATTCGCGTACCATCGGTGGCCGATTGGTGAAATTTATTCGCGTTCGTCCGAATAGGTCGTAATTTCTAGCCGATTATGCTTCGGGGAATCGTTTTTGCCGATATGACCCGCGACGCTTATGCTTTCGTGTTGTGCTGTATCTGTGGATAGTTTTTCTTAAAGCAAATTATACGGTTAGGCACGAGCGAATTTTCTTGCACTGGACGACGGCCGTCGAATGAAATGTAAGACGAATGAAAAATACCCTCTGAAACGTGTAGCTTTTTGTATCCATCGCAGTAATTGGCCTGTGGAAAGGGTTAGCTAGCAAAAAACTAACTCAAAGGTATGGGAGTTGAGTTGGAATTCCCCGTCACCCCGATAACTGGTGATTTTTCGGCGAAAAATGAACGCTAAAGATGTTTCAATTTGAAGATTAATTTTTGAGAATTTTCTTGTTTTAAATAGAACTCTCGGTCAGCGTTTTCGCTTTTACAAAATAATAACCGAACGAGTTGCTAATTAAATTGAATGAAAAGGCTTTACGAATAACTGGAAAGGGCAAAAGAATCCGTCTTTTGCACCCTTTCTTTTCTTTTTCGGTTGAAAAAACAAAATTTGAAAATGATAGAAAAAAAACTTGACTTGGATTTTCTACGCTTCGTTGCTTCTTCATAACCTTTGTATGTCTTGGAAAATAAAATTATCAGAAAATTCTTAGCCGAGTTTTCAACTTGAAAAATAAAGCTATTTCAGCATACTTCATTTGGGAGGAGGGGGAAGGTCTTTAAATCTTTGCGTTTCTGGCCATTTATAATCAACTAATCATCTGACTGATGTCCAATTTTTTGGTGCATGTACATTGTACATTTTTTCCTCCTCGTGTAGTGTCTACGATAATGGATGAAAATTGTTCAAAATTTCGTGAAAGACTTTTCTAGGAAATACGAAAAAGATGCGCTTCTAAATGGCGAAATTGTCAAATTTTGGGGCGGACTGGGGTGGCTGGGATAAAAAATTCGAAATTTTTATTTTTGATCTTGTTGAATGGAAGGAGAAGGGATTATTGGCCTGAAAATGTGCTTGAAAGTACACAAGAGGTCGAAAGTTCCCCAAGTGAATTTGTAGGGGACTTAGAACATAAATACCTTTTGGAGGGGAGATTACTACAGGAAACGTGAATCGTGCTTATTTCCTCACCAAATTGACCTAGAGAGATCGAAAGTGTTTATGGAAGGAATAGGGTTGACGTTTTCAGACTTGTTAGTGGGTGTGGTCTATAGACGTGAGAGGTGTTAGGCACGTTATTCGCAGTTAAATACTCAGCTCTATTGCTTCTTTCACATATTTCCTCATTTTAACATTGTTCCGATAAATGAAAGATATCTTAAAATACAGTAATTTCGATATCCTTAGGAATATTTAAAAAATGTTTCAAATCCTTCATAATAGAATATCCATGCTTGAAACCCCCTCGCTGTATGGTATGACAAGAAACGTAAATAAAGATACACTTTACGATGTACTCGTAATGACATTTTCCCTGCTAAATTCACGATTGGGATGACTACGGGAAGGTTGGGAAGTTATGCGAATATGGTGTAGCGTTGACGAGTCGTTCAGCGACGCGGTTATGATTTATAAGCTAGGTTGACATTTGATCACACTTTGCAATCCGCATTATCACCTCTTCGGTAAGTTCAAATTACGTCGACCTTTTCGTATATGCGATGCGGACTGCTAGAAGTGGTGAAACAATGGCATGACATTTCGGGCGTACCTACGTATTAAGAGTATATATTTATGGATGGTGTCGACGAAACATAAAGACTCGAGTGAAACGAAGCGTCAAGCTTAGATGAACTTTTCGATGTTCGAGCGAGTCACGTAACGAAGAATTATCGTTGAAGAAAATTAGGATGCTATCATCATATCGTGATGAATTAGGAAATAAATGGTCGTTTGAAAAATTGATATTTTTCAAGTATATTGGGAGCCTAGTCGTATACTCGATACAATTTGGAGTACGTATACGTATAGTACTTACGCGTGGAGAAAAATTCCGTGGCACGGTAGAGACGAAAACGATGCGTGTGTGTGTATCGTACATTGTTGGTAGATGGTATATGGGTTATCCCATTATACGAAACGTGGGTACTTATTTAATCTCGCCGTGCAATCGGGCGGAAACGCGTCGGCCTTTCTCGAATTTATAACAGCTCTTATATAACGAGTGAGGATAACGCGCTCATCCTCGGCGTATACCTGTGCGGCGAACAAGATGAGTAGCGCTCCGCTGTCGTCGCGAGAGTAGCACTCGAAAACCGCTAACGCAAGAATATCGCCGGCTAATGGCGCACACACTCGAGTAGGGTATTTTATGATGGCAATTTGTTGTACGGAGATCTTCTGGGTAATTTTTCGTCGAGAGAAATTCAAATTAACGTCAAGATAACGCGAACGGGATAAATTGCGTTTTCGTCGTCCGCACGAGATAGGAATTTCGAACGGTTGGACGATGGGGCTCGATGGGTGTGAAAGGAAAATTGGTCTAAGAATGCGCTGGTGAGTTGTTGAAGTACACATTGCAGAGGAAGGGTTCAAAATCAGTTGAATGTAGCTTATTAGAAACGATTTGGTGTTGTTTATGTTTCAAAATTTTCCTTACATGTAACCAAAAAAAAGCTGAATTTCGTTTGAAGCGGAAATGTTTTATTTTTAAATACAAAATATCTTCGGATGTAGAGTCAGAGTTTGTTTCTTACCTTTTATCAAATTTCGCTAGCGTTCTGGTATTAAAGAAATCACTGTAGTTGTATCTGTCAGCTTCTTAAGGATGAGGATTGTTACGAGCCATTTCCGTAATAACACAGTAATCTTGAGGGCTGAAAATCTTTATATGCTAGAAAGTTTTTCCAGTTTTGGTATACATAATCATGTTTTTGAAGAATAGAAACATGAAGTAACAGCGAATGATGTAAGTTCATTGTTGATGTTTTTCATCAAACAATGCACCAAGATGACTTGAGGCACAATGACTATTTATTTATGAATTTGCTTCATTCTCGAAATTTTAATATTGCTTTCTTGGTTCACGAGATATAAATTTCTGAAATTAGATCCTTTTAACGCTCTACTTTCGTTTTTAACTTAGTATATCTCAGCCCCTTCAAATTTTTGAGCTGACAGAACATCATACGTGTATGTAACTTGAGTTACTGTACTGGTCGTTTACAGGTGATATGACCGAATTGAAACGCCCTGTATAAACATGGCTACGTGGACACACTCTTTGCAGCATTGTTTCATCATGTCTTACTAGTTCTGTGCTTTAGCTTAAAGCATATGCTACGCAAGTTTATCTTATTTTCCATATAATATTCGCAGACCCTCTTTGGGTCTTCAAACTCAAAATTGAGTCAAATGAAAGAGGAGTAGTGGGAGCATGCTGGATGAGTTCTTCTATGAATACATTTTGAGCTTGACAAGTGCTCGTGGCTTGCATCAATATATTGACTCATAATATCATTCAATTCAAAGGCTTTCTTTTTAAGAGAAAATCTGCTGATTTTCTTTTCAATATAAAAGATCAATCGTATGAAATCTTCATCAATTCCTGGAATTCGAAAATTGAAACAGAGTCTTCAGATGAGCCCACTAACTCTTGATACTGGAACAACTGTAGCTGAAACAACAGCCAGTTCTTCAGGGTCATAATCAGGAAGATTTTACATTAGATGATATTAAAAATCTATAAAAACTAACGAATATTCAGAGAATTGCTATTATGTATAAATAGTTTCAATTACAACAAAATCAGCATTACTCTGAAACTGTACCTTCAAATATTTCATGATTTAATAAAATTGAAAATAATGACTTTTATAAGTAAACTTTCTATCAAAATGATCATTTCATACCAGAAAATCAATATGTTTAAAAGGAACATTTTTTGGGTTTCATGAATTAAACTGAAATCATGAAATGTGAAAGTTTCCATTTTACGTCACGTTTCTCATTGTTCAAGTTTTTCTTGCTTGCGGTTTTATATACAGAATATATTTTCGTAATTGGTACAACAGCCCACCTTCTTGCTTGCCTTTTGGTAGGGTTGCCAAACGTCCGGTATTTTACCGGACAGTCCGGTATTTTCTCAATTTGCCCGGTAAGGTGTAAAGAGTCGTACCGGACAATAGAAATGTCCGGTATTTTTTTTTAAATTCGTAAAAATTTTAAAAACTACTTTTGAAAAAAATGAAAAGTTGAACTTGATAAATTTACGGAGAAATACAACACTATAAACAATAATTAACTACTCATATCTCGAAAATCGAAATCAGCTGAGCGTGGATCAAGTGAAGGCCGAAGTAACAATACGTTATAATTTTAAAATGAAGTGCGTGAATTTTTATAATTTTATTGAAGAACAAAAAGAAACTTTGAAAATTATTAAAAAAGCTAGTAAATATGATCATTGCAACTAGGCCACTGTAAATTGTAATTCATATTTGTAATAAGTATAAAAAATATAAAATCTAAAAATCTTTACCTTTTTTTAACCTTTTTTTTTTTTTTTTTGCTTTCATCCGGGTGTCCGGTATTTTTGAATTTTATATTTGGCAACCCTACCTTTTGGTATTAGACGATGCAACCGCAAGATTTTCCTACTAACGAATTTTTACAAAAATTATCATTTCACTGATTTGAAAATGTGGTAGCCCTTGCAAAGTTGAGAGTTAGCTATGTGTGAATGGAGAACTTTCTGTTTTTCTCACAGAGTATTACCATAATGCATCGATTTTCCAATCGAAGTTTGGACACCATGCGTAAAAACTCTGTTGTGTTCAGTTACACTAATGTGGTTCATTCTAAGCTTGTATTTTCAAAAGTTGGGTAACTTAGTTTTTTGTAAATTTATCTCGATGTCAGCTCGGTTGTTTGCGAATTTCGGTTTAAAATTCGAACGTACGTGAATTCGAATAGTTGCTTTAAACATCGGTAATCGGATGTTATCAAGCATGAACGATTTCTGACGATAACAAATTCAAAGAACTGTTGAATGCTTCGTTCAAGGCATCGCTGAACTGAGATACGAGTGTCTAGATTGGCGGTGAGAAAAAAAATCTCCTACGAGTACTACGCTCTCTTATCGTTCGCGTCGACGAGAAAGGGTGTTGAAATGAAGAATAAAAAGCCTGCGAATTTTTACACGGTCGAGAACAATATCGTCGTTTTCGTCGAAACGAGCTAACAAATGCGTCGAGATAGGCTAGAATAGCGGAAAAAGTTGCCATCGGGTAAAAAAACTTATTTCTTACGTTTCCTTCTGTTGTACTCGATATTTGGTTGAACGTCAAGAAGGGAGTTGCGGGCGAACGCGATTTCCCGACGATGAAAAAATTTACCCCAGATCCGAAGCTCTGGTTGTACGCGATAGTAATTAATACGTTTTGGGAATGTAGAAATGGTTTTTTTTTTCTGGTTTCGGTTGTTACCGAGATGATGTGGAAATGCATGGTAACAGAGATACGAGTCGGGTAAAAAGGACGGCCTCGTTGGAGCGTACACGCGAATAATAATTTCAGCGTACGTAGGCGCTTAAAGATAACGAAACGTGAAATAGCGATTCGCCGACGGAAACGAATGCGGTAGAGAGGCTGGCGGTGAATAAGAGAAAACCATAAATAAAGGCATTCGTATTCCGTATGATTTGGGCCTTGTAGAGAGCTTTTTAGCCTTTGATTTGGCGACGGTAAAATAACAAAATGAGGTTTGGGCTTTAGGGGACCGGGCGTGATATCGGACTGGTACGACAATGTTTCGCATTTCAATAACCCTTTATATATTTCGTTTTAGAATGGTATGGTTCTTTCCATCTGACGAGGTTGTCTCGCGATATTCGTTTATAATGAAGTCGGTATTTTCGCTGGTGCTCGTAATGGATATTTCGAGTTCGCGTCTCAATTTCAGCTGCAACAATAGGTCCACGTGTCGTAGACGAGTGTAATGCACCGCAATTAGAAGAGAATTTCTCAAAATACGTTGGTAGCAGTCGACAATAGCGTGACGAATGAATATTACCCTGTTTGGACGAGACTGGCATATCGAAGTTTTTTTCTTTGAAGTTTGAAGAGCACAAAATTGGGAAATGGTAAAATTCACGTGGAGGTTCGAATTTACCAACGTGTGGTTGAGCTTGAATGACGATAGAGAGGTGAATATATTTTATATGACTTTCGGAGCCATTTAGGGTTCATTCCCTCGAACATCGTATGTTAGGTCCTAGATTAGATCTGTAGGCCTTTATTTGTCAGTCCGGTGGTAGGTTTACCAATTTGGTGATCGTTTTAACCTATTTTTGTATTTTTCCTACTTACCCACCGGATCTTAAGGTATAGAGATTTCCAATAAATAATAGATGAAATGAATTTTTATTAAAAAAAAAAATAAATAAATAAATCATAAACATGAAAATATCAAACAGTTACACGATAAAAAATTCCACCAGCCTAGATGCTTCCGCTTCAACCACTTGTAGTGCGCCATTTTTGTCGAATGGCTTACTTTCCAACTTCCAAACTTGTTCCCATCAAATGGTTATATGTTATATCTAATTGTAGGATGTCAATGTCACAGTATTCATTTTGGTTCACGATTCCGTGTCTTGAAACGAAGCAACACGTGTTTCCAAAAAAATTGAGACTTACTTAGTTCAACCGAAACATTGAATTTTTACATGACTCGCGCTGCACATCAGTATTTCGATTTCTTAACTGAGCTCATGCTACCATGTTATAAAATAAAATGTAAAAGAACGTGAATTGTTTTATTGCTCGAGTTCATCTTCTTCTGCTCTTTTTAGTATGGGGGACTATCGATAATAGTTTCGATACTATCGAAAACTATCGATAGTTTTTTCTTAGACGATATTACTAAAATTATCGATACTATCGATAGTTCATCGATAGTTTTCACGTAAAGACAATTCTAAAATAAAAATTTTAAAAACACAAATTTATTTGAATTGGCTCAATAAATTGATCTGAAAAGAAACAAGAAGCTGAAAACGAATTATTTTTCATTCAAAAAATCGAAGCAACAAAAAAAGTCGGTAAACGAATACGACAGTTACTACATGGACATATTCAGATATACAAAAATACAATTATTACATCTTAATCTAAAAATTGAATATTTAAATTTAAAAATGTCAACATGTTGAGATTTTGGCGGCTGATCCGATTGGGACGATCGTCAACAATGTATCCACTCCGGGAAAACATTCGTTCCACCCGGAACGGACGTTGCGCAAACGCAAAAGGAATCTAACATTACATAATATAAAGAATTGTTTTTCAAATCACTCTTATTCTAATATGACAGGGGATTGCTATCCACGTTCGCTTTCGTTCTCACCCTATAGTTTGAAACCAATATTTCACCATCTGCAGCGTACGAATTGATATTAGTAGGCCCTGGATTTGGATCCTCATCCTCTAGGCAATCCAATATGCCACAACTGGAAGTGGAAGAAACGGATTTTTTGATCAAATTTTCTTCTGGGCTCTTTGCTTTGGTTTCATTTTTAATGCTCTTCATCTTTTTACTCTTCGCAGAAGTTGTAGTTTTAGCTGCTTGAACAGCATCATCGCCGTTGGTTTTGCAAAATCGAAATCATCAAAACTAATAAACGAATGAACTAAAGAACTAAACTATACGAATAATACTGATATACGCGATATACATAAAAAATAAGAAATTATCGATAGTTTTATCGATAATATCGATAGTTTTGTTCGATATTATCGAAAATTATCGATAGTATGTTGGTTGATAGTGATAATATCGATAGTTGAAAATTATCGATATTCTCCATCACTAGCTCTTTTAACACATTTAATTACTAACACCATGAAAACAAGAAAGAAGAAAGCACTATAACTTTAAACCGTTACTTACTTGGAGGTTGGCCGCTTCTGTTATATTCTTAGCTACGCAATACTTTATCTGCGAGTAGTTAAGTGAGATAATCGACCAATTCATCTATCCAAGCTCGCATGAACGCAGTTTAAAAGGAAAAACGCGTAGAAACAATTTTAAGTGAACAATAGTCGTATTATGAGATGATAGGTCTAATGCTCGTTGCGCAGTGGCTGCTAAAGAGAGGTAAGGGAACGGCAACCAGAAGTGTGAGCGTGCTGTAGAAATTTGAAAACATTTTTAACTGAAAAAGTTATCGCTTCAATTCTTAAAATTAATTGCACACATTTATTTTCGATTGAACCAAATATAGCACAATAAAATAATTTATTCAACTCACGTACGTAATTCAATCATTATTCAAACACTTTCACACGAGTAACATAGGGTCTTATTGGCGACTTATTTAAGAGGGAATAATGACTTTTTATAAAGGAATAATGGCCTGCATAGGGAATAATGAGATTATTATGAGTAACAACAACGTGTACAGTCTGCGAGAAGATGTTTATTGGTTCACTGCTCCTGTTTGTGTGCTCTTTCGTATTTTTAAATTTATTCAGTTTTTTTTAGGAGTTTTAGCATAACTGTGTGATGAGTTGCATAAAATAGTATACGCAACTCAGGAATGATGTGTTTGATTATTCCCTTGTTGCTTAATATACTATTATTTCATTAAAATTATCATAAGAAATAACGAAGTTAAATTTAGAAAAAAAAATCACAAAAAAATTTAATTTTTAATTAAAGAATAAGGATTAAGATCAATATTATTATTCATTACAATTATCTTCATCATCATCATCATCATCATCATCATCATCAACAATTATAACACTCCCCCCTTCCCTCCCCCCATTATTCAGAAAAAAAAAAGTTTTGTAACCGCAACGTATCGCAACACTTGTCTAATATTTATGATGTTCTGGCCGCGATATGATTATGAATTGAAAGAGCAGGGATGAATACATTTATAATTATGTAATTTTATTATTTTTTCGTTTATGATTTGAAAATTTGTTATAATAATTTTGTTCTTTCAAAAATATGTTTTACTTTGGCAATTTGCAGATTTTTTCTTGAAGTGAAGGTGTGGGGGGGTAGGAGCGGCGGAATTGAAGAAAGCCTATGGCGGCAGAAACCCATAGTGTAGCACCGCCTCCAACGGCTGCTTGTTAATTATACTAGGGGCCAACAATATCGTTCAAAGTATTTTTTTTATTTATTTACAAGAGAAAAAAATGATGATACAAAAATGCAAAACCAAATAAAAATCAAATTTTCTTATGATGCCTGCATTACTCGTTTATTTTTATTATTTTTTTTTTTTTAAGGATGACTCGAACATGATTAGTGGTAGTATAAACATTTCTAGTGGAAGGGGTTATTAGAAATTCGAATGTATTCTTATGTGACTGTTATCAAATGACGTAGGATTATGGAATATATTTTTGACGAAATGGAGGGAACGAGAGAAGGGGGTCATTTTGATTCGTTCGCTCGAAAATAATGGAAAATAATTTTTTCTTATTATTTTTTCGAAGAATTTGTTTATATGATGAGGAATGTTCAGTATTCTCTAAATATGCGGAAACTCGAATCCGATCGAACTTTACCCCGAAGCTCGTTTCGACGGTTATAATTGGTCCGATCGGCTTCACAGACTCGCTATGTAGGAGCATTAGAGGCATTAAAAGATTTATCAAAATTAACGCACAAGGCGTCGATTATACTGAGCAAGCATTCAGACGTATTCTTGCGTCGTTTAATTTATTCTCGTTTACGCTGCGACAAATTTGCATCGTAGCGTATTAGATTATAAAATACGCGTGTATATATCCGAAAGGTGACGGCGCGATACGCACGTCTATCTTAATTTAGGAAGGCGAATAAGAAAATAGCGACGTAGCGACGACACCAGGCAGACGCGGACGTTTTAAATGATAATTTATCGCCAACGTATTTGTCAAGGATTTAAATGGTAAAATATGACGAGGGAAAAAAAACCATCGTCGTGATAAAGAGCTGCCCTGACGAGGGGCTCTACCATCGCTAGACACTAGAGTCGAGTAAGTACTCGCGAAAGAGCCCTCGATGCAACGTTAGCTAGAACGCGTGAAATACCCCGCGAGGTGGTAATTAGAGTACTCGAACGAAGAGGATATTTTTTTCATTTCTAAATTCGAGCTACCACGCGGAGTCGCATCGGAGCGTCAATCTTGGTACAGATTTTCGCGCTAATAAACGTCCGAAGGTTTGGAGCGGTGGAGGAAAATTACGTCGCTGAGAAACGAGTAGATGGTAATTCTGGGACTGTTTCCTTTATGTTTTGAAAATTCGAGGCGAACACGGCGGACATTTTTTTCGCTCTTTTGAAAACGATTTAATTAAAGTTATAAACAATTTGGTTTTTACAAGGCCACGCGTCGGGGTCGTTTGGGAAAATTAGATTACTTAATTGGAAATTTTCGGTCGGTACTTTTGTAAGTATTCGGGCGCGGAGCAGATATGGAAATTACGAAAAGAAAATCAATTTTATTCGTCGAGTATTAAGGTTCGAGTCGCGTAAAAAATAGTTGACGGGTACGTCGTTAGGGGATGAAAAGAGGAAAAAAGATGTAATTCGGCGAACCATGGCTTTTCGAGTGTCTTTGAAGCCTTATTTTGGGAGCGTTTTGTTAGCGTTTGTAATTAGTTGTTTGCATTATGAACATTCAAAATCGAAACATTTTAATCAGCAAAGTGAAAAAGAAATTGAGAAAACTTAAATAATCAAATCGAAACGAAGTTGGTAATTGAAGCGAACTTTCGAGTGTAAAGAAGAAATGCGATCGTTTTTATTCGATTGTCATTCGAGCTAACAGCTAGTTATGTGGTGAAGTAGAATATAATGAAACATTTTATGTTTTTTAGCTGAGTTTTTAATTTACTTTATTGTCGTTGAGATGGGCAGTGACAGTGGTTCGGAAAAAATACTAGAAGAAATATACGATATATATTATGAGTAAGGTTGACAAAAGATTGAAGCAATATAGAATTATGACATTTTTTTAATCCTGTGAACAATTTAATTTGAAGATTAAAATGAGAAACCAATAAAATTAATGAATTGATGAATGAATTAAATAAATTATGAGTAATAATAAAAATATGAGGAAAAATCAGAATATATGCACAATCTAGTTTTTATGTTGGACTGTTGTTCTTTGTCGATAAAATAAAAGTTGTACTTGGAGATACCCTTGCGTAAAGAAGGGTTCAAAACATTAAGTCGATGTTTTTCTGGTAAAACATATTGTTTACGATCGCGTAGTACAGTTGTCTGTTCCAAGGCATTGCGTATATCAACCAAACTCTTCACACAACATAGGTGACTACCCCATCGGGTTTTAACTGGCAAATGGAAACTAGTAGCCCATTTATTAACGTTGAGCTTATGATAGGTAGCGAGTAACATTTGACATTCTCTAATATATTTTATCAAATTGGTACTTTTTGAAAATAAGTCTGCTGTTAATTGGATTATATCACCAACCAGTAAGTGGAGGATGTGGGCTATACCACCAACCCATCCAATATTAGAATAAAATTGTGTTACAAGTTTTCCCGTAGATACCATATTAGATGCATTGTGCGATATAAATTGGCCGAATTTATCAGGTCCATATTTTTCAATTACTTTTCCGAGTGATTGAAATAAATAATCTCCAGTATGACGATTTTCACCCGTTGCAATACTTTCTACTAAAAATGATTCTGGCGTTGTAACAAGGATATGACGTATACCTTCATTTCTGAAAATAAAAATAATAAATTTACCAAAATTGTAAAAGTAATAGATAATTACTGATCATCAGGGGTGCGGAGGAGCCACATTCATGAAGAAGAATTCCTCGTAAGCAATTTTGGGGAAGCAGATTTTTTTTAAATTAATAAGCTGAAATCAATATAAAACTACCTGGTATTTGACCATTCGTCCATCTGAATTCCCGAGTGGGCAGCTTCATTAATCTCCCAAACACTGAGAAAATCTTGATATCATCAACCTTTTATCGTTCCTTAAATCATCCAAACTTTACTCCCTTCTTTAAATATAAAATAACTTGGAAATTTTCTCTTACGTGCCTCTAGCCCTGAGCTGTACATGGCGCAGAAAGGAAAAAGAAAGTGAAAAAAAAACATATCTTAGATTTTGACCAAATTTGGTGAAGTGGTTTACTTTGAGTGAGAGACTTTTCAAACAAATTTTGAGCTCCCTAAGTGAAAGGGGAAGGTAGCAGGAGTTCCCAAAGTGCACCTCGTTTTGAAAAAAACTTACTTTTTTGTATTTTTTAGCCGTTCCCAGTGGTATGAAAAACGTTTTTTAGCACTTGAAAGGTGCAGTTTGAGTTTCTGCATCTTCCTGGACCATCATTACTAATCTTCTTGAATCAAAACTCAGACTGCTACAAGGTGATCGAAAAGTAGCAGATCGCGATATCTCAATGTTATGAAATTTTTGCCGACTCTGTATCAATTATTTTTTGGTTAGGTAATTTGACTAATTTTTTTGTTAACTTTTAGAAGTATATTAGGAGGAAATTTTTGAACATTTTCTGTACCAGTGCAGCCAGTAATAGATCGCGATATTGTAATATTGCGAAATGTTTACTGACTTTGAATAAATTATTTTTTCGCCCGGAAAATTCCGAAAAATTCTTCTTCTAAATGATTAAAAAAAATTCTGAAGGAATTTTTGAAGATTTTCCATCTCCACGCTCCTCACCTCCCACCCTTATTTATTGGAGAAAAAGTATCCTTTAGCGAGCATCGAATAAAAGTGGGAGGCATTGTAGTATAGTGTGCATGATCTGTGAACTTCGGTACCTACATTTAAGAATAATGTTACTATTCCCTCGCTCGCTGTGATGAATAAATGTACAGAGTGTCTAAACTTTGATCAAAAAACCGTTATTTGAGAAAAGTACAATAATACGCTTTATACGCTCGTATTGCCTACTCTCAAAACTGAAGGGGCTATGAGACCACGAAGTCTCCGAAAATATATATCATATTTATAATATATATATATATTTTTTTTTTTTTGAAAAAATTTCAATCTAAACTGATTGTGTGCTCATATGACAAACAAAAAATTGAAGGATCTAGGTAAGGTTTGTAATATAATTTGAGATATTGAAATAAATTACCTAGGTCATGTAAATGCATGATCAGTTATGTTTGTCTCCTCATGTTCTATACATTAGGGAAAACTCTAACTTCAAACAATTAAAATATTTCGAAAAAAAAATTGTCATTTCATCGAATTCAAGATGTCATAGTTCCTTCAATATTGAAAGTAGGCTTTCTCATGGAGTGTTATCTTTGCGCAACGGTTCTCTGTAGTCGAAGTTGGAATATTGTATCGAATATCAACATGTTGATTATTGCTTCGAAGAAACGCGTTTATTGATTTCAATATTCAAAATATAAGTTTGTCTCTTAGTCTCAGCTCCCGCTAAAATTTCATTTTACACGGAGATCCTCCTAACCTCGACGGTGATACTCGGTACGAAAGCGCGAGCACGTATAGATGAAAACGTAAACCGAAAACGTGCGGCACTGAGCTGCCAATTAGCCGATAATAAATGAATATTAGGTGCTCGTTTGACTTTAATGTAAGTTACGACGTGATGATAATTGATGATACGTTATAATTCGCAAAGTTACCGTCGTTTTTCGCATATTATAATCTCGCTTGTATACCAAACGATCGGGGAGAAGAGATTAACGCGTGGGTGTCGCGTATCGAGATCGTTATTATTTTTCTATCGAATTAATTGAAATAAATGGACGAATTTTCCGATAATTCGATAATCGTTCGTCTTATGCTATCGTTTTCCTGTCTGTTGATTGCAATGTACTGGTGTATTCGCTTATTTGCTCGTATGGACTGTGGAGTGGTTGTCGTATCGAAGGGAAATATCTTATTAGTTAGAAGGGGGCCTGCCTGTAATATCGTGTATTTTAATTCCACGTGAAGCTTCCTCGTCGTATTCTTTTTACCGCTTAATCACTACTAGCGGCTCGGGAAAAAAGAACGAGAAATACGATCGGATTTAGGCGATTATAAAAAAAGTAGGAAAAGGAATTCGGTTAAACGCGCTTATGTCGCATAATAAACGTAACGAGCTACGTATTAGGTATGGTTACGTAAGCTCTTATTAACCTTATATCGGACGAGGACGAGATTGTGAATGTTCAAAGGGAAGAATACTTGGGGAATTATGCCGATGATACAGAATTACGTCGTCGAAAGGATTACGAAGGTGGTTCGGAAAAATGTGCCCATTTCGCAGAGTGTTATTGTTTGTCGACGCGACCAAGTACCATTATGCGCGAAAATAAGGTCGGAAAAATTCGCCGGAATTTGCCGGCTTTTTTATGATGAAAAATTGAACGCGGGTGAAGTGAAAAGTCTTATTTTAGCGGGAACAAAAAGTGTATAACGTTGGATGTTGAATTGAAACGAATTGAAGTCGACTACAAATACGCGAAATGCGCTCGAAATACTCTACGAATAAAGCGGAGGTGGTGGATGTGAACGAGAACGTCCTGCGTTCAAAGGAATGAATAAATTTGACATGAGAGCGTTTTTTTTCTTCTTTTTTTTTAATAAATTCGTCGAGGTCTTGTACTTGTGTAATCGTATCAAAATTATTTTTTCGCTGTTTATTTTTAGAAATCGAGTGTCGACGCGGGTCGTTGTGTTTTGTAATTTGAAAAAAATCGTTTTCGAAAACAATTATGATTTCTGGAGCTGAGAATTTTTCTGTATGTCAAATCTACTTTCAGTTCCGGAGAAGAGGATGGGTATTCTCTTGTAAATATGGTGGGGATAAACGAAAGGTTGAAAATGTTTGATAGTGAAATTATATGATCAGATGAGCTCAGGTAACTAATATATCTCACTTTCAGCCTCCCAAGTGAATTTGAAGGGGAGTTGGAGCAAAAAAACGGATTTTGAGGGGAAATCATGATACTTAATTTCATGAATCGCCCCTATCTGTTGACATAATCGACCTTCAAAAGTCAAAATTTGTATGCAGGCTGCTTATTTAGGAACTAGGATATGACCTCTTGAATTTGGATCAATATGGGACTGAAATGGTGGATGCTTAGAATTTAAAGAGAGCTTGAAAACCCTCATGTAGTTATGATTTAATAATAAAGGCTTATCCTAAAATCAGTTTCTTAGGTGATGTGGAAAGGAATTGGTCTACGTTTGGCCTGTAGAGGTTATCATTGCCTGAAAATCCTTATTCATTGAATTTGTGGATATATTAATAGATAAAAAAAAAAAATAATAAAAAAAAAGAAGTAAAAGCTCTGCTCTAGCCATGTAATATCTGGATAATTGAATATTGATATGGCTGAGAATTCGATTTTTACTTTACTTTTCTACACCAAAGTAAAATTAATTATATATTTTTTATAATTTAAATTTTGCTATTTGAGAATTTTGTAATTTTATCTGAAAACAGAAATTTAAAAAAAAAAATTGAAACTACCCAAATATTCTTAGAGCTGACCCTCCTAATAATCCCTAATTCATCGATTCTTGTGAAGAATGAAGATCTCTACTTCGTTAAAAATCAAAAAATAAAACCATGTTTTGAAGTCATCGACGTATAATTACAATCGGAATTCATCCTTCAGATAAGTTTCTACAAAAAGGTAATGAAGAGTATGAATAGCGTAAAAAAGTTGCGCTCGTTATATAAATAGCGATAGCTTCAGAAATTTCAGGTACCCAGTGCTCGTACAATGGTACCCTAAATGGGTGCTCGCCATGACTTTTGGCTAATTAATTATCTAATAAATTTTCATTAAAAAAATAATACCGCGATATAGGAAATTTATTACAGGTGTATAAAGCAACTTGCGATTTCGCGTTCGTTGTATATATTGGTCACTGGCCAGCTTATTTGAAAAGTATATCCAAGCGAGTTTTACTGTAGCCAAGGGTTTTTTTCAATATAAAAGACCGGTAACGGAAATCGTATATTTTACGTATTAAAGCGCCAGAACACTGTGCGCGGTACTCTGTTGATATTTTATCACCGCGGTCAGTTTTAACGATTGGATGATGTAAGGTGAGGAAGGGTAGGTGACCTGTTTTTTTTTATGTGTATAAATTCGGAATGATTAAGGGATGATTCGAAGATTGATGTACTGGGTGTTTCATCTTAGTGTGAGCGCCTTCAAACCTATTATAGAGCTACTTGTGTGACACACATGTATGATGGGTTGCGTATTGTCTGAAAAGGCAGAACCACATAAATTCAAAAAATATATTTTTCATCTTGGTAATAATCAACTTTGAAAATTTATATTTTATCATCCAAGGCAGATAAAAATACGCAGTTTGTGTCAAACCATAGAACATACAATGTAGCATTACTGAGAAAAAATTGGTGAAAGTTGAGTGAGTGAATGGAGAGAACTAATAAAAGGAGTGGAAAAAGTCGAGCCTTTTTTTGTAGATTCTCATAGAATATGTAACAAGGAGTGAAGTAGGGATCTATTTCGTCATTACAGAGGAGAAAAAAATAATTCTTAAAGTTCATACATCGCTCCCTTCAGGCAGTAGCCAGTAGGAAGCAAGTTATCATACTGAGATGGAACAACCTGTGATGAAAATTTATTCAATAAAATGTTGTAAATACTTCCGTTATTATTGAAAATTTTGGAACCCGCATACCTCATTCTTATGTAAAAGAGGCATTTGTTTCTTTGGAAACAGTGTTTACGTCTGGCTAATGGAATCTTCATTTTATCTGGTCGTACTCGATCGTTTTTCGCGAGAATAAATAAGTTTTACACGTTGCTAAACAACGTCGAGTCGTTTATTTAACGGCACCCTCGCTAAGATGAGAATGAAGGAGAAGAAAAGCGACAACAGAAAGAGCCGGAGGAAAACTTCATCATCGGTAATTTGGCGCGCGAAAACTCCAAACTCGTAAGAATCTACATTGGAGCCCGAGCATCGGTTAAATAGTAGCGAAATAAATCGCTGAATTTATTTCCTTATAAAACAAAACAATTTCGTAGATATCTTACCAGAATGGTATTCGTAAATACTGTATACGATGAGACGTAGACGAGATTTAAGAGCCCGAGTTTTCAAATCGGTCTCGCGCTAAATTCTATTCAAACGTTAATCGTCGGAACAAAAGAGTGGAGTGAGAATTTTGCGAGTATCGTGCCAAACAGACGCGCGCTCATTGTTTGGAAAAACGTCGTGACGACTGTATCGAAGTCTGGGGGTGTTTTTTAATAGGTGTCGCGAAGACGATAAGTTAACACGAGAAATAGGAATTTTTGTCGATTTATATGTTCTTATTTCGTTCATGAAATTAGTGCCTAATCGTTACTCGATTGCCAGCTGAATAGGTGTGGTGCAGAATTCGAATTTTGCACCTATGTATGATGGTTTGATGTAGTCTAGAACCAAACCCTAGAGAAACCTTAATAGGTATGAATTCTAGAACCAAAAACACAAGAAATAATCCAAAATTTGATAATTTGATCGTAATAAAACTGTTTTGGGTAAGAACTTTTTTATGGTGCTAGCTTTTTAAGCCTTTGATTGTAAAAATGAGCAAAACGGAACAGAACTTGTAAAACAGCAACCCGTCTAATCATTTTAAAGCTTCTAAACCAGAACCAAATGGTCTCTGAAACTAGAACTAAATTCTTAAACTCGGAAGTACTAATGTGGAACCTAGAATTAGAGCTAAAGTTTCGAATCTAGCGTTAAAATCTTAATTTAAATCAAAACTTGAGTCTTAAGTCCAGAATTAGAACCGAAGTCTTGAGTCTAGAATTGAAATCTTAAACTTAGAACTAAGTTGACATGAAATGGTTTTGAGACAGATTTTTTTTCCATACTTCTAAGCTTTTTGAGCGATTGATTTTAAAAATGAGTAAAATAGAAACTGGATTTTTAAATAGACCTAACCCATAAGCAGAATCGTGGAAGTCTCTTAATTTTAAAATTCTCGAACCAAAACCTCAAGCATCATATTAGAATACCTAGAACCAAAATGTTGGATGTAGAACCAAATTGTTAAACCCTAAAGTAATGTTCAGCATAGAACTAGAGCTAGAGTCTTGAATCTAGCTAGAGTCTTGAATCTAGAATTAAAATCTCGAACCTGTAACTAGAAATAAATTCTTGAGCCTAGAATCAGAACTAAAGTCGTGAACCCAGTAATTAAGTCAAGGTCTTGAATGTGGAATTAAAATCTTCAATCCAGGACTACCGACAAATTCTTGAACCTAATACTAGAATCATAGACTCGAATCTGAAACCAGAACCGAAGTTTTAAATCTAGAATTAAAGTTTTAAACCCAGAATGAAAAATGTTAGAACCAAAGTTTTGGATCCAGATTCAGAGTCAGTGCCTTGAATGTGGAATTAAAATCACTAACAGTTAACCAGAAACAAATTCTTGAACCTGAAATCAGAACCAAATTCTGAACCTAGAACGAGATCTGAAGCTCTGAATCTAGAATTAAAATCTTAAACAGAAAACAACGACCAAAATCTTGAAACTCGCTACTGAAACTGAAATCTTGGAATCACCACCAAAATTTTAGAACGAAAACCAAAATCGGTTTGGCTTTTTAGCCTTGAGATTCATTTATGACTACAACTGAAGTAGCAGAAAGAACAAAATTGAAAAAGAAATTATGCAAATTTTAAATTAAAAATAAATATAATAATCGTCTCCTAAAATACCTAAGATAGGCAGCATATCATACACTAATGTCTAATGAGTTGCCATGCTTCAACATGTTGGCCATGCTTGTGATGTGAAGAGGATTAAATGAAAATGGAACACACTGTATAATATTGAAATTGTATTTACTTGGATTATAAAATGTTTTATGAATGTTTCCATAGCTTTCATATAATATCTTTGAAAAAATCTGTTTCTTCAGTATTTACTGTGGGGAACCAACAGGTTGCAAAAAAGGAACGGTTTTGGTTCTAGCTCTGAAATTTTAGTTGCGATTCTAAGATTTTGTTCTGGATTCATTATTTGAGCTCGAAATTCAAGACTGGTTTGAACATAATGCGTTTGATTTGGTAAAGTGATATTGATGAATGGTAATGTATAAGGTTGTGAAATAGGAGTTGAAATTGTTCACTTCTCATCACTTGATGAATTTCGTTTTTCGACGATGAATTTGAAATTACTCTCTAGTAGAGTTAATTAAATAAATAAAAAAAGAAAAATTCGAATCCCCTCGAACTCTACAGTTCGGAAGGGGTTAGGAGTTTAGGTATAATCCTCGAGGATGTATCGGTCGTATAAATCACTACGCTGTTAATTACGAAAGGTGATTCGAAGAGTTCTTTCACGTTTGAAGAAGTTTTAAAATACCGTCGGTATTTTTTTCTTTTCCTGCGTTTTCGAGATAGGCGAAAGTAGAAAAAGGGAAAAAAACTTTCTTATTTAACTTTCTCTCAAAAAGCTCGTACTTATTTTTTTTTTATCCATCTCCGCGAGACGAAGTCATTTAACGCCGACGGAAGTAAGGAGTTTTTTGCGCGCTGTTTCGAGCCCGGCGAGTCAATGATTTTATAAAACGAAGCGGGTAATTTTAATTTGAAAAATGTTTGCATTTGCCCGTAAGTGGAATTTCGAGTTGGCGAAAGAAAGACAATCATGTATAGCAGTTATTCAAATGGATGATATTCGCGGCGAAAAATACTCGTAGCGGGGGAAATAGGGGAATGTAATTTACTCGAGGACGAAATTGCGAACGGCGAAGATTTTCTTTGAAATCAGCGTTATTCGCAAGATGCGTCAAAACTTATCATCGTGTCGGCTTTTCGCTATAGGCGTGTAGGGACGCGGAAAAGACAAACGTGTAAGTTTTGCTTTCGCGTGTTCATAAACGTCGCGTTAGCTGTATATGACGGAATCGTATTCGAATGAAGTTTAATCCAGCCGAGCGAAGACGCGAGTGTATTTTATTGAAATATTTGCCAACGCGTAAATAAGATTAAAACGCTGTTGTGACGTTGGCGAAATTATTTTTCGACTTGGTGAATCGACTTGGTGAAATGGGTAGATGGTACACAAACGAAAAAGGTGACCCGTTGAAGGTATATTTCAGTCGCCTGGGGAATTTTTCGCGAGCTTTGAATCGCAGTCGTGTTACCGTCCGAGTGAGCGATGGTGACAGAATGGTTTAAATTTATAACGAAATGTTGGAATTTGACCGACGCTTATTTACCTATTTTGGACGAATGTATTTTACGCCAGAATATATTAGGAGTGCTCTGAGGCATATCAAGGAATTTAGAACTACACATTTTTATGTACGATTCTTTACGAAATATTAGTCTAGACTGTTTTATTCATTTATTCAACATATTGGGTGAATTTCGCTCGAAATATTCGCTCAAATTGAACAAAATTTTGTGCCTTAACATATCTCCTGTCCTCTGCTGTAGTCGTACTTTTGAAATAATTTTATCAAGTTTTCGTTTTATTTTTAGGAAACATTAGAACATTAACGACATTGGATGCTGAAACAAAGACCAGTTATTGGTTGACGATATTCGCTCAAGATCACGCCGTCGTGCCTCTCCATTCGATATTACACGTAAGTACTATTATATAGCTTCATACACCCGACGACCTAGTTAGGTGCCTGTGGTATGACATAATGAAAAAAGTTTTTCAGCCTTTCTTACGAAGTGTTGATGCGTGAAAAGAGAAGAACATTGTTTTTAGAAAGCGCAAAACGTTAGCTGGGTAGAATCGAGCTTGTGATTAATGTTAAAATTTTGTTGAGGATGCGAGAAACGCGAATTAATCGTATTTTATACGTAGTTTTAAAGGTGCGAATATAACGTGTAAGAAAATTAGATGAAGTTGTACGAATGACGATACAGAGGGTACCAGTGATTAAGCAATAATTGAGACTTTAGGTTGATTTGATATCCAAAGGAATCTTTTTCAGAGGAAATTACTCCCTCTCTTCAACTTAAAAGTGTCCAAAATTAACAAAAATTACATCAATTTCTTTTCAAATTTAAATTTAATTTTATTCGAAATTCAAGAAATAGATTTTTTAGATGGATTGAAAAATGTGATGAAAAAAAAATTGTAGGCCTATAAAGTTGATATTTTTACATTTACTGATATTTTTGTGGAACCATCATCAGTTTTAGCTATTTTTCAATGTGGCGTACCCAAGTGAATAATCTGAAAAAATTCCACATGGTTCGGGGGTCAACGGGATATCTAAAAATATCGATTTCATAATTGTGCCAGAGCGTTATCATGATGAAAAAAAAAATTTTAATTTGAAAAACGGTCTGTGTTGGGGGTGAAATCATTTTGAAGGGCTGCTAATTTTTTCCAAGAGACCCCCTGCGAAACAGTACAACGTACTAAATTTTCAATAAAATCAGTCAACTGTTGCGTGAAAGAAAAATTCGAATCGGTTTTTCAATTAAGAATTAATTACTCAAAAACGAGGAAGGGGATCTGAAACTTTGGTGGTAGAAGTTTCTAAAGGGTACCTACCAAACCACCCAAGTTTCATCGAAATTGGGCTCCGAGCCAGATTCGCCATTCTTATCCTCTATGCCCTTTTTCAAATAATGTTATTTTGAAATTCTCACATTTACCTGTTATGCATATCACGATACAGGTAGATGCTAGGGTGGGTCGATTTTCACTTTTTTTGGAAAATTGAGTATCCACCTAGTTCAGTAGTTGCAAAATGATCTCAAAAGAATGTGAAAAAAATTTCAGCCCTCTAAGTTAATATTCACCCCTCCCATAATTGAGTTAAAGTTTGCAAATAAGCAAAATTTTTTCAGAAAATTTGAAAAAATTATGTTGGACGTATTTAAATTTTTAGGGGGTTTAAGCATCATGTTTTGCCTTCCCAACTTCGAAAAAGAAATAAAATGCCAATTTTTCCTCTATCCAGAGGTTCAAAAATACCTATGCTATGTGCTTTACCTGTTTTTCCATTTTATTTAGTATCATTTATTTGCTAATAATTAATTAAATATTGTGTAGGAGGTAAGTAGCTGAGTACAGTAATAAGGTATTCTTTAGTCTTTATGCTCAAAAAATATAAATGTAGTGGTGCATTTTCATTATTAGAGGGTCCCAAAAATAGTCATTGTATGAGTATAATTACAATTTACTATTTCAAGCTACCTAAGAATTATTCATACTTACAATATTCAATGATTCAATTTTTTTTAAATTCCACAACTCTGCTTTATACCAGAACTCACCAAGCGAGCTCCATTTCCCCGGCCCCCCAAGTACTTGCTAGGGGGTTGAAATTATGCACATCGTTAGTGCTTCGTTAGTGCTCGTTAGTGCACGCATTATTTTCGTTAGTGCTCACCCCCAAGCTTAGATCTCGAATGGGGGGCTGGGGAAATGGCTGCCCCCCAAGTATTAGCTAGAGGGCTGAAATTGTGCACATCGTTAGTGCTTCGTTAGTGCTCGTTAGTGCACGCACTATTTTCGTTAGTGCTCACCCCCAAGCATAGATCTCAAATGGGGGGCTGGGGAAATGGCTGCCCCCCAAGTATTAGCTAGAGGGCTGAAATTATGCACATCGTTAGTGCTTCGTTAGTGCTCGTTAGTGCACGCATTATTTTCGTTAGTGCTCACCCCTAAGCGTGGATCTTGAATGGGGGCTGGGGAAATGGCTGCCCCCCAAGTGTTAGCTAGAGAGCTGAAATTATGCACATCGTTAGTGCTTCGTTAGTGCTCGTTAGTGCACACATTATTTTCGTTAGTGCTCCCTCCCCGTTCCCCCTTCTCTATAAAACTTTATAATATGTACTATTCAATTTCTCAATGGCATAATAACTATGTATGTACTTGAAATAAATTAGGTTCAACCAAATTTAATTTCAGACAATATCATTGCTAATACATAATGTATATTATTATAACGCTTTTGCCGATTCTCCCCTCCTTCAAATTATGACTTTGTGATAATTTAGTGAAAAGGAAATCGTTAACAAGGTTAGTGAAAAACAGTTTCTTTAGGGGGTGAGATGACGCGTTGTTTTGTTAAAATGGTTTTTTTTCTTTTTTTTTTTACCAAAAATTAAACGTTGAAAAAAAAATTTAAACCTCGTGAATCTCTAAATTTGAAAGCTGTTCATAGGTACAAGAATATATCGAGTCTGTAATGCTAAAATGGTCGAAGTGCCATTTTTGATTTTTTACAGGAAAGCTAAAAAACGTAATAAAACTTGCAATTTTGGGGCTTTTGAGGTGAAATTTTGACTTTGATGGATTAAGGTTATCAGTTTTCCTGTGAAAATTACAATTTTGTGAAAAAATTTATGGCAAATTTTTTTTCAGCACTTAATAGACATAATGCTATGATACACAAATGTACTTGGACGTTTGTATCCTACAGATTTGTGTGTGATTATTAGTGATAATAAATTTACGTTTTACAATATTTAATGTTCACTGTAACTTCCATATTTATTAATTAAAAAAAAATATCAAGACAGAAAAAAATTCGAATGTAAAATCTTTTTAGGTTTCTATTTTTATAGAAGTGATGGACTTGGCACTTTTTAAAATCAGTCGTAGAGAGCTATAAGTTCAAACTTTTCATTTTTTGTTTTAATTTTAATCAATGCAGCTCGCTTCAGTGAATCCGAAACCATCAAAAATTCAAATTTGAAAAAATGACACATCGACCCTTTTAACATTATACGGGATCGATGTGTAGAATGTCGCGTAGTTTCGCTTTTTATCATAAATAGGTAGTTTTTCAATGTTCCAGAGCTTTAATTTCCATATAATTTCATTGTTCATTTTTAGCTTAGTTTTCAACAAAAAAAAAAAAAAAAAAAAAAAAAAAAAAAATTGCAGCGTACCTAATAATGGTGGTGGTCTTCAAATCTTTGCGTTTCAGACTATTTGTAATTATCTGGTAAATGTCCAACGGTTTGGTATATACTACATATACAATATAAATAGTATGATGTATGTTATAGAGTCATGGATCAAAAAGAAAAAACATACCTTGGATTTTGATCAAATTTGGGGAGGTGACTTATTGTGAGTTGGAGACCTCTCAAAAAATTTTTGAGCCCCCTAGATGAAAGGTGAGGGAATTAGGAGGTCCCCAAAGTGTACCACCTTTTGAAAAAACGCTGTTTTCTGTGTTTTTTTGCCATTGAAAATGGTGTGAGAAATCCTTTTTAGCAATTTGAGTTTCTGATTCCTCTTAAACCATTGCTATTTTTATTTGGATAAAAGTTCAGACTGCTACAAAGGGGTCGAAAAGTTGTAGATCACGATATTGCAATATTATGAAATTTTTGCCGTCTCAACATGAATTATTTTTGGCTCGGTAATTTGACATTGGGAAGAAATTTAAAAAAAATTTTTGTACCTGTGCAGCCAGTAATCGATCGCAATATTCTAATATTTTGAAATTTTCACTAGCTTTGAAAGTATTTCACCTATATTTTTTCCTTAAGCATTAGTAATGAATTCTGTAGGATTTTTGAGTACGTAGAAGGTTTTTCTTTCTTATTCTTTTAAGGGTATATTTCACATGCACGGTTTTTTTTTTAGTATAACTAAACTTCGCAGGTACATACTATATGTTATCTATATGGGAACCAAACTTCATAACGCTAAAAAAGTAACATTTTTGTGAGTAAAATTCTTTGTGAGTTTCTTATGAAAACTTTTGAAATTTGAAAATGAAGGAGACATTTTCTTTAATATATTCAGAACAAAAAATTTAAATTTTAATTAATAAGAAAGTTATAAGCGGTGAAATATGGCTTCTCAAAAGTCAATTTATTTTTTCGTTTTTCTCGACAAATAATCACTTAATCAAAAAAACCTGTTGTGAAGTTTCTTAAATTCTTATTATAAGTGTATATTTCAAATTTCAAGAGAAACAGATCAATTGGTATTTGAGAATCAAAGATGTACGAAAATGGCCATTTGGCAGGCAAACCAGTATGCAATCGTATATGTAGAATAGACCCTTAATAGCTACTTTAATTTTCAGGGTATGCAGAATACGCGTTACAAGTTGATACGTGATAACTAGATTATTTCTTTTCTTCTTTCTTAAAAATTACGAGAAAGTTTGATAAATTTGAAAGAAATTTGGGCTCGTGCATTAGAAGTGGGTTCAATCTAATACAGAATCAAAAGGAATTCAGCTATTAAGAAAAGTAGAAAAAATTTAATGTTTCGAAAATTCGACGTACCGGATTTGAACTTCGAAGCGAATCATTGCATGTTTTTTTTTTTATTAACTCTATGCATAGATGTAGCATATACCAAACCGTTGCTCATTTACCAGATGATTACAAATAGTCTGAAACGCAAAGATTTGAAGACCACCACCGTACAGTACATAATGTAATCCTAAATGTATAAATTATACAACCAAAAACAACACTTGTTGTCAAAGTTTATGAAATTTGTAGATTTGTGAAATTATCAATTGCTCAACACTATTACTACCTATTTATGATAAAAAGCGAAACTACGCGACATTCTACACATCGACCCCGTATAATGTTAAAAGGGTCGATGTGTCATTTTTTCAAATTTGAATTTTTGATGGTTTCGGATTCACTGAAGCGAGCTGCATTGATAAAATTAAAACAAAAAATGAAAATTTTGAACTTATAGCTCTCTACGACTGATTTTAAAAAGTGCCAAGTCCATCACATTCGAATTTTTTTCTGTCTTGTTATTTTTTTTAATTAATAAATATGGAAGTTACAGTGAACATTAAATATTGTAAAACGTAAATTTATTATCACTATAACAATCACCAGACTGCGACTTGGTCACACTAGGCTCACACATAGTTACCTTTTCGAAAAGCTCCCACCACCAATATGCAACCTATGTCATCAACAAAATATCACTGTCAACCACCTTCTCTTTCTGTGTCCAAAATTGTACGACATTCGAAAATCACTAAAAATCAAACAAGAAATAACCGACAACCCACAAAATATCCATAACATTTTCACTCTATTACAACGTTGCGGCCTTCTATTTAAAATTTAACCATCCTAGAGGTGGCGTGATAACCAAGGCAGTTAAAAACGCTACCAAAAAAAAAAAAAAAAAATAATCACACACAAATCTGTAGGATACAAACGTCCAAGTACATTTGTATATCATAGCATTATGTCTATTAAGTGCTGAAAAAAAATTTGCCATAAATTTTTTCACAAAATTGTAATTTTCACAGGAAAACTGATAACCTTAATCCATCAAAGTCAAAATTTCACCTCAAAAGCCCCAAAATTGCAAGTTTTATTACGTTTTTTAGCTTTCCTGTAAAAAATCAAAAATGGCACTTCGACCATTTTAGCATTACAGACTCGATATATTCTTGTACCTATGAACAGCTTTCAAATTTAGAGATTCACGAGGTTTAAAATTTTTTTTTCAACGTTTAATTTTTGGTAAAAAAAAAAAGAAAAAAAAAACCATTTTAACAAAACAACGCGTCATCTCACCCCCCTAAAGAAACTGTTTTTCACTAACCTTGTTAACGATTTCCTTTTCACTAAATTATCACAAAGTCATAATTTGAAGGAGGGGAGAATCGGCAAAAGCGTTATAATAATATACATTATGTATTAGCAATGATATTGTCTGAAATTAAATTTGGTTGAACCTAATTTATTTCAAGTACATACATAGTTATTATGCCATTGAGAAGTTGAATAGTACATATTATAAAGTTTTATAGAGAAGGGGGAACGGGGAGGGAGCACTAACGAAAATAATGTGTGCACTAACGAGCACTAACGAAGCACTAACGATGTGCATAATTTCAGCTCTCTAGCTAACACTTGGGGGGCAGCCATTTCCCCAGCCCCCCATTCAAGATCCACGCTTAGGGGTGAGCACTAACGAAAATAATGCGTGCACTAACGAGCACTAACGAAGCACTAACGATGTGCATAATTTCAGCCCTCTAGCTAATACTTGGGGGGCAGCCATTTCCCCAGCCCCCCATTTGAGATCTATGCTTGGGGGTGAGCACTAACGAAAATAGTGCGTGCACTAACGAGCACTAACGAAGCACTAATGATGTGCACAATTTCAGCCCTCTAGCTAATACTTGGGGGGCAGCCATTTCCCCAGCCCCCCATTCGAGATCTAAGCTTGGAGGTGAGCACTAACGAAAATAATGCGTGCACTAACGAGCACTAACGAAGCACTAACGATGTGCATAATTTCAACCCCCTAGCAAATACTTGGGGGGCCAGGGAAATGGAGCTCACCAAGCGTATGTGGCTGTGCATCGAGGGCCTCCGGCCAGTCGGGTAGTAGGCAGGACTTTGTTGAATAATTCAAATTTTAAAATTGTTTTAAATGCGACAGATGGCATCGCGTAGAAATGAAAAAACCGAAACACTTTTCTGGGAGAGTGAATATTGGATGTAAGATGGATTTAAAAATGCAATAGAATCTAACCTGTCGTGGACCAATTAATTAATTTCGTAAGTTGTAATTATACTCATATAATGACTATTTTTGGGACCCCCTAATAATGAAAGTGCACCACTACATTTATATTGTTTGAGCATAAAGACTAAAGAATACCTTATTATTATACTCAGCTACTTACCTCCTACACTATATTTAATTAATTATTAGCAAATAAATGATACTAAATAAAATGGAAAAACAGGTAAAGCACATAGCATGGGTATTTTTGGAACCCCTGGATAGAGGAAAAATTGGCATTTTATTTCTTTTTCGAAGTTGGGAAGGCAAAACATAATGCTTAAACCACCAAAAAATTTAAATACGTCAAACATAATTTTTTCAAATTTTCTGAAAAAATTCTGCTTATTTGCAAACTTTAACTCAATTATGGGAGCGGTAAATATTAACCTAGAGGGTTGAAATTTTTTTCACATTCTTTTGGGATCATTTTGCAACTACTGAACTAGGTGGATACTCAATTTTCCAAAAAAAGTGAAAATCGACCCACCCTAGTAGATACGCATTCGTATAGCTATGTTTCAGATTTTTAAAAATCCATTAAAAATAAAAATAAATGAATTTCGACATTAGATGTGCTCTTTATATTCAAATTAACTTCGTTCATAATTGAAAAGGATGTAATTGGGAAAACGCCAAAAATGTGTTTTTTTTTTGAAGAAATTTTTCAATTTTTGACTACGTTCCGCTTATTTCCTGGGCACAACAAAAATATACGTTAGAGTAGTCTATATTAAAAAGTGTTAAAAAAATTCTATAAAAAATGCGCTTCTAAAATTTTACCATTAAATGTATCTATTGTAATACCTATAACTGATGAAAATTTCAACATTTTTTATAAACTCTAGGCAGAGATATTACCAGTCATTTCTTCACGATATAAACCTCACCAACTTCACAAGGGGTGGTGGTGGGAACTACGAAATTGGGGTGGAATATTTTTACACCAAAAATAATATTTTCGGGTATTTTAAACGAAATTTCAATCAAAAACCCTTTTCACTATCTTTTAAGAGGAGATACGTTCACGAAAATCGAAGGATATCTTTTTTTGTACTCCTCCCTAATGTAAATTATACTTCAGCGGCATTGCCATAATTTTTTTGGTCAAGCCACAAAATACCTACTTTTTTGGCTTAATTTTATGGGTGTCGTGGAGATTATGAGTTGGTTGGGTGGTGGGTACTATCAATTTTATATACTACTACTTTTTTTTTTTTTTAGTTCTGGCTTTTCAGTGAAAGGATGAGGCCGGTGGGTGGACCATACCAATTTCGAGTGGGCCATGGCTCATTCAGTCCCACCTATATGTAGACTCCTGAATTATGTCGATGTAATCTATAGATACGTATACACTGTGCGTGTGCGTACCTGTACGAGTATCAAGTAACGACGTACATGGAAAACGGACTGTATCTATAAGTATATAAATAGACTGCAAAAACGATAAACGTACATCGACGATCGTATCTCGACTCACGATAACGAAGGGAGGAAGTTTTTGCGATAACAATTTAGTATCGTTATCTTTCGTTGGCAAACCTAATTGAAGTGGCATTCTTGAAACGAGTATTGAAAATTATGATCGAATGTTTTTAAAAATAATTCAGCATGTTCGTTCAAATCTATTTCCATTGTTTGTGAAGTGAAAAAACAAAGCATATATCTAGTTAATCGTTGAAATTACGCATATCTTATTTATAATTTGTTTAGCACTTGTAATACCACCGAAAAAGCAAAATTTCTTAGTAATTTTAGTTATAGCCGTGGTTTAATTTTTTTATACCTTGCAAGTGGTTCTGTTACGCGGCGTGAAACGAAAATTGAGAAATCTGGTATGTACCACTTCAAATCGAGTACACTTGTGTCGGATATATCATATTCTTTTACATCCTTGTGATAAAATGTTACCTAAAATATAGAATTTTTTGTTGTATAGCATTTATCCAATTCGAACATGAGTACAGATAGAGAACTGTGTCTGGACGAAATGAACGAACAACGTAAAAGAAACGAAGGGTGCGATGTTACGATACAAATTGACGAGAAAACTTTTCACTGTCATCGTGCCGTATTGAGTTCGAGGTCTTCCTACTTCAAGGCGATGTTCGATGGAAATTACGTAGAGAGTGAATCGAACCTCATAACCATTAAAGAAGTTGACGCGGAGGCATTCGATGAAATACTCGAAGCGATTTATACGGGTAAAGTAACGATCACCAAGCAAAACGCGTGCCGTTTATTGAAAACATGCTCGTTCTTGGGATTACGCGAATTTCAAAAATCTTGCGTTAGTTTCGCGAAAGAAAATAGATTTGTCGATCATCTCGTCGAGTTATGTTTGTACGCTGAGCTTATAAAAGAAGAAAAATTATTCGACGAGCTGACAAAATGTATCGCAGAAAATTTCGTTAAATTATCGTCCAACTATGATTTCTCAGCATTACCTGCGTCTGTTTTTCATGCGATTATTTCGCAACCGACGTTGGATGGTAGCGGTCACGTTGTTTTGTTGGAGATGGTGAAATGGGTGAAGAAAAATTCAGCCAACGAGCCGTGTTTCTCTTTTGAGAAGTTGATGAAAGCAGCTCAAATAACCGAAGTTAGCTCCTCCTTATTGAAAAAATTGCTATTCTCTGTGGAAGATCTAACCGAAATCGAAGAAGCAATCGATGAAATTGAGGAACTTTCGGAGCCCAAGGGAAGTTTGGAAATCACTGGAGTGCGTGAACCGTCGATGAAAGTTTATGTGAAAGGGAGGAGTAGTGCAAATACTAAACTCAATAAAATTATCTTGCTGAAGTACGCACCTAAAAACGAAGATAAATGGGCTTTAGTGGATGTTTTTAATTTATACTGTGATAATTTGAAAATCGTTTGTATTGGAAGACGACAGTACTTTTTGATGTGCGAGAAGTCCATTGGTTGTCAATTTTGGGTGGAACAAGATGGAGTATCAAGGTCGTTGAGTAAACCGCCTGTTGATATATTGGTCTCTTTCGAGCTGGTAGAATTGAACGGTATTATTTTCTTGTACTCGAACAATTTGAAATATTTACATCGATTGCATTTTTATTATACGGATATAGATAAATGGTATGAGTCACCCAAGATTAAAGTACCTGTTGAAGGTGCTGCATTTGTTCCAAGAAATAATCTCTTGTACCTGTTTGGAGGGTTACATGGGTCCGCATTTGAAGCTTATTATCCTAAAGTGCAATGGTGGGATCCTCGATGTAGTTATTGGAATGAAATTGATTATATACATTTCTACACTTGTAGTGGCCGTTTCGTATCTAATGCTTATGAAGTGAAGATTTGCCATGGTGCATCGTGTGTTTTTGACAATTCTGTGTATATATCAGGGTCTCGTTATGGTGATGAATTATCATCGCAGTTTTTGAAATTTAATGTTTTTCTTAGTGGAAGTTCACGTTATATGAAATCGTATAAAATGAAAAATATGCACAGAGATCGGCAAGATCATACCCTCACCGTTTTTAATGGCGAGATGTATGCTATAGACAATAACTTAAATATACCATTTTCAAGAATCCAGAAACACTCGGGTAAACTTGAAGATGATTGGCATGACGAAACGCCTTTACCAAAGCAAGTTGTTAAAGATAAATTGATCTATTATACCGATAATGTGACTTGTACAGTTGTTGATAATTATTGAAACATGATCATTTACTGATGAGTAATGCGAAAACATTCTGGTAAGCCGAAATATATTTGAAAAGAAAATCTCTTCAGCATCAAAGAAAAATGTTGGTGAGCTAGTAGTTATTGAAATGATTTGTTTTCGTTTTTGTTTATATTTTTTACGATGAATAATTTCAAGTTTTCAGTTGTAGAATCATTTTACTCATCAAGTATTTTATTCATACATGTCACTTCGTTACTTTTTTCTTCAATTTTCAATTTGTCGTCCTTGTGCATATATTTAGTTGCTCATGTTTATCATAACAAAGATATATTACATATAGAAATACATGAAAATCTCTTTTATCATGTTGTCGAACATTTATTTCAATAATTTTAGATACCCAGTGCTTATACCTTGATTACATTTTATTTAAGTTCACTATAATCGCTATTGTAGAATATTACATATACTCACTATTCATGCCATTTTTCTTAAGCACAAATGTTTATCATTGAGTATGATTTATGTATGTACTTTCAAAACATTAAAGCCAAATGAGAGACAATCGATGGGAAGGGTAAAAAAAGTTGGGTTCAAAATTTAAAAAAAAAACACCCTAATGTGACTAAATTAACCAGGTGCTTTTGTTTTCGGTATGTCCTTCAAAAAATTGTAACAAATACAAATATCGAAATTTTGACAATTTCTAGCTCCCCAATCGTCAAAATGGTTTGTGGCTTGTTATTTTAGATGCATAATGGGGATGTTGCATAAAAAATAAATTCACTTAAAACCTAATGGAAATAAAAGACGAGAACGTAAAACTTACGTAATCGTTAAAATTTTGAAAATTGATTGAATAGGCCGCGAGAAATAATTTTTTACATTTTGTTTGCAGAGAAAACGGTACTTTTTCAACTTTTTTCAAACTTTGCATTAATATATCTACGGAAGGAGAAAAGCTAGAAGGGTGTTTGCACTGAAGAAAATGAAGCGCATTTCATACCCTATCTAATGGCATATCAACAATTTTTCCCCGACCCCTCCTTCTTTCCACGTTTTGCAAAAACTGAACCCCCTTAATGAGAACTAATTTTATCATCAACTTAACGAAGCCGTATCTTGCTTCAAATTCATTAAATTGAAAAAATTATTATACCACCGTAAAGCTCATAGTTTACTCTAAAAAAAAACGTCCTTATCACCTATAACGTAAATCGCGCCGTTTAGGCGCAATAAACGTGAGAAAACGCTTCTCCATGTTGATCTCTATAAGAGCAACGCGCGCGTTCCATGGTTATGACGTAACAACGGGTGCTTCCGCGGGAACCCTACGTTTTAGCGCGTACCTCAAAATGCAAACGTTGGAATTTTTTTTCTCAAGTTCTGTGTGATCAAATGGAGTGCGGTTTTTTTTATTCAATTTCTAATTCTTTTCTCTATACGTACATATTTTTTCCAGAAAACGTCAAACATCCCCATTCTATGCTCTATTCAAAGGTGCAGTCACAGTATTGTTTTGGAAAGCATAAACACTTTTTGAAATTTGAGTCGACATATTTGACTGCTTTCGTGAGTAAGAATGGAAACCATTCTCATAATTCTGTACATAATGTTCAAAAAAATTTGAAAATTTTCCTATACGTAGTTCTTGAGATTCTCTTTTCAGTTTTTCAATATCCTTTTTTTTTTTTTTAGTTTTTTGAAAAAGTACAAATCGACTAAAACTTTGCCCAGCCCCCTCCCTTTAGGCCAGGAAATGATACTTTGACTACTTCGACCGTAAAACCCTGCTTTTCCAGTAACCCTCTATCACATCATCTAAAATATTTATCCTAACTGGTCTGTTTTCTGATTGGTTGTACGTCACACGCGTAACGACCAATCATAAGATTAGAATATGATAAAATCTTGGTACTTTCATCTCTATCTTCCTAAATAATATCGTTCAATTTTCAGTGAATGACTGAAATTCGTTTGTAATGAGGTAATTCACCATTTTCCAACTTACTGATTGGTTGTTCCGCACGTGACGTGCAATCCATCAGAAAGCAGATCAGTTACTATAACTACTCTGTAGAAAACTTTTCAAAAACAAGATATGACCTGAAATTTGTCGTGATGTTATTTGTAAAATTCTCACATTTATTATCGATATCACATTTCAGATTTTTGAGATTCAATTAAAAATCCAAAAATTAACTTCGGCACTTGGATGTGCTCTTTGTATTCAAATTACCTCAATTTCAAGATAATATTTTTTCAATTCTTGAAAAAAATTCCCATTCCCTGACCCCAGTGATGACTCTGGATTTTTTGTATTCCCTCCCCCTTCCCTTCCAACCTATTGTGAACTTGATGGGAAACGAAAAAATGCTATTGTAAGAACGAGAGGAAAATGAATTAACAACGATGGAAGCTTCGGCATCGATATGTACCATTATAATTTGTATTTATTTACGAGTACGTAGACAAGGCTAGACGTTAACGCACGGTCGATTGTTTATTTTCTGTTTGCAGGTGTATATCGGAATTATTAATGTAAACGATAATGTGCCTTTAACAACGGAGCCGGTTTATTACCCTCACGTGACCGAGTGGACATCTGCTCACAGCACGGTAATAGGTTTAGTAGCCGAAGATAAAGACCTCGAGAACAATAAAACTATCACTTATCGCATCACCGGCGGGAATACGGATAACTTATTCTCCATCGATTCGTTAACTGGTTCGTAAGCTTTGCTGTAAAGTATAGTACGTATTATAGGAAATAATCGAAAAATATATAAAAGAGGCCGCATTATAAATGGAAAACGAAGGGGGCAACGTTAATTACTCGCGTACGGTGGTAAATTAATTTATCAACGTGGCCTATACAACCGGTCCGGGTAAATTGAAAATGCTGTGTAGATAGAGCGAATCACGTATTTTCGTAATTTATGCGTAAACGGTCATCTCTGGGCGGTAATTATAAAAGGTAGAGGTTGCGAGCATCGGGTCTCCGTGTGTATTTCCATATACGAGTGACTGGGAAATTATTAATTTCTGCGATGGCGTATATTAATGAAGCTGTTTATTCTGCGCGTTATACGCGGCATGTTTATGGTAATTTGTTTTGATTGCAGGTATAATTGAAACAACCGGTCGTAAATTGGACAGAGAAACGCAAGCCGAGCATATTTTGGAGGTAAGATGAGATCGTAGGTGTTATACTGTTATGTGGCGTTGGAAGGAATTGATCGGGGTGGAAGGGTAGGAGGAGTATTTTAATTGGAATCGAATATTCGGTATTTCGTTATTTTTCGACATATGTGTGACTGTGTGTTGTGTTTGAATGCTCAACTGTTTGAAGTTGAAAAAAATTTTAAAATCGTGATTTTTGGTTTTAAATTTTGTAATTTTCAATTTCTCAGAAATGCCATCTCGTTAAATTATTTTATTTTACAAAAAAAAAATCCCAATACGATTAAGCGGTCGTTTTTTTATCACTTTTGAAGGTTTACGAAAATTTCTCAAAGATTTTGCTTTTTGGTAAATTTTTTGCCGTTTTGATGAGGACGAACTATAAATACGTCTGTTATAATGAAAATCATGTGAAATGAAAATTTTATAATGCAGTGTTGCCAATTTTTCATCATCAAAGTTACCAATTTTTGGCTTCATGTCCAAATTTGTTCTAAAACGCTACAAAAAAAAATGTTAAATACTTGTGTTAAGATTAAAAGTTTTTTCCAATTTTCGTGATACAGTGTTACTAACTTTTTTCAATTTATTTTTTCTACAAAAAATATAAATGTTACACAGTACTATATAAAGGTCCATATTTCCATTCTTTCTCGCTTTTTCTATGAAGAACTTTTTTTTTTCACTCCACCCTAATGAGTAGTCACACTTTTCTTACAAGTAGGTTGTTGCATGATTGCATACAAGTAATACCTGTAAGCCAAATTACCGCAGTTTTTGAGAACCATTGAAAACTGATAATTCACTACCAGGAGCGTAACTAAGTCATTTTTCAAGGGGGGGGGTTGTCGTGAAATTGGGAGTGGAAGCGATTTATAAGACCTAAAAAGGGAATCACGACAATAGGAAGGGATGGCGACACTAAGAGAGAAAGTAAAAAAAAGTGAAAAAAAGGTTTCTACTTAATAAAGTTTATAAGTTTATTAAGGTATATTTTAATTTAAGTATTCATAAAGGTTATTGTATACAATTGTTTTTATTTTTTAGTCGCTGAGTTGTCCTCCGTCGCTTCAGGTTTATTTCGATCTAAAACAAAGTATAGAAAAGAACACGTAAATCCACAGGGATTTAGTGAGTAAAACTAACTAATACTACTCTACTAATGACGGCGGCGGAGGAACAAAAAAAAAAACGAGAAACCTACGGTCAACCTTTAAATATGATAGATATTAAAATAAGTTACTCACTTGTTCAGTATTCATATTATTGAGATTTCTGCGAGTTTGTTGTCCCAAGTCGAAAGTAAATAAAGAGTAATTCGGAGCTGTCGTTTAATTTAGAAAAAAGCGAAAACAATGGGGACGTGGCCAATAGTTTTTTATAATAATTGCTTAGGAATAGCGCTTAGCGCTATTTCTAAGGTCGAGAAATCGTATTTTTCGACACTGGCCCCCCGGAAAAGGTCCGGAAGGAGAAAGGCATACAAACTAATTAACACGCCGTAGCTTAGAAGGCACCAAACAATCTGGATCACGATCATTTGAAGAGTTATTATCAGGAGAAGGAACTTCCAGAGGGCAAAGATGGTTAATGGGCCGCTGAAACGTTCTACCACCTTCTTGCACGAACGCAATCGCTTTCCTGTCGTTCAAACGTAAAATTTTACCTAAGCGCCACTGAGCTCTAGGAGCAGAAGGTTCTTTAATAAGTACCACATCACCAATTCGTGGTTCAAAGGGCACGGAACCTTTTTCGATACGATGAGTCGCAGTGTGTTTCTCGCGAAGAGAAGTCAAATACTGAGAGCGAAACACGCTCCAAAAACTTTCCAATACGTTCAAAATCTGGCGCCAACCCGATATCAAATTTTCTGCCGAGGAAGATAACTTCTCTGGGATCTCTATCGATCGACCAGATGGACGTAACAAAAGAAAGTGTGCGGGGGTCAGGGGGGTAGTCAAATCATCCGAAGAGACATAAGTAAGAGGTCGTCCATTAACTATACTTTCGACGCGACATAGCGCAGTTAAAAATTCAACATAATTTAGAAAGGCGAACCCATAAGATTTTTTAAGAGCCATTTTAACATTGGCAACTAAGCGTTCATAAGCGCCGCCATACCAAGGTGACTGAACAGGAATAAATTTCCAATCTATTTGATTTGCAATGAGATAGTTGCGTATACGAGGATCGTAGATTTCTACTTTATCACCCACTAAGGGCTGGATGAACCTAAAAGTCGACGCATTATCAGAGATAATGAAACGAGGAGTCCCGCGGCGATCTGCAAATCGCGAAAGACAATTTAAAAATTCATAAGCGGATAGGTCTCTCGCTGGCTCAAGATGTACCGCTCTTGTGACTAAACAAACAAAAAGAACTCCATAGGCCTTTACCGCATAACCGGCCTCGCTCTTGATCGTTAATGGACCGAAATAGTCAACGCCGGTGTGGGTGAAAGGAATTGATCGATAAGCGCGATATAAAGGCATTGGAGGCATACCAGGTAACTGATAGCTGCCTCCAGACCAGTAACGGCACGTAACACAATGATGTAAAACTGACTTAATTTTTTGACCACCTTTAACAATCCAAAAACGTTCACGTAATAGCGCGAGCATATGTGAATAACCAACGTGGTGATTCACGATATGTATTTTCTGCAGGAGAAGGTACGTAATTGCGCTATCGCGTGGTAGTAAAATCGGGTGAATAGTATCGAATGGTAAGTCAGTGTTTTGAAGGCGTCCTTTACACCTGATGAGACCATGATTATCTAAAAATAAATCAATCTGAGTATTAGGTTGAATATTCTTTTGCAGACACGCGAACTCTCTTCCAAAATATTTACGTTGAAGTTCGCGCAGAAAATGGGTCTCAGCGAAACGAAATCTCTCTATGTAACTCAAAGGTTTAATAACTGGTTTTAATCCAAATCTAAAGAGATACATAAATATTCGAATGTACGCATTATAGCTTCCGAAATGTTTTTCGAGTTTATCTGTCAAAATCCCGGTGTACTTCTGTGCACTAGCAACAAACGCAGTGACGGGAGTATGATAAATCGATGTAGTGTCTGGTGTATTAGGCCAAAGATTGTCGTAAGGTAGCCAAGTTGGACCTTTCCACCAGAGAGAAGTTAAAGAAGAAGCTCGAACGCCGCGAGTAGCGACGTCGGCCGGATTACACTCAGTAGGAACATGACGTACAGTTAGGTTAGGTGAACGACGAATTTCGGAAAGCCTATTTTGAACGAATTGTGGTTGTACTGCTGAGGAATTTAGCCATTGCAATATAGTCGTAGCATCCGTCCATAATACAGTAGATTCGATCTTGAGGTCCAACTTAGACGTCAAGAAATTGGACGCTCGTTTTCCAATGACTACGGCCATAAGTTCTAGACGAGGAATGGATAACTCTTTAAAAGTCATAGGAAACTCAGAAGTATTATTGCTATTTTTATTCGAAATCGGCGTTTTTGGAGCCGCACGAGTTTTTGCATAAATTAAAGCAGAGTCGAAAAAGCCAGAAGTTGGTTCGGCAAAGGCAAGGTAGGCTGCGCATGCATACGCGTCTTTAGACGCGTCACAAAACACGTGAAGGTTAATTTTAACATTTTCTAAAGTCGCACAAACTAATCGTGGAATGCTTATCTTTGAGATATCACTTGCTTCAGAAAATAATTTTGCCCAACGGGCTACAAAATTCGGAGGTAAAGGACTGTCCCAATCGTACTTATTACGCCAACAATCTTGTATAAAAATTTTGAGGTGTAAAGTACATGGTCCAAAATAACCCATAGGGTCATAAATAGAGGCGTAAAATTTCAACGCGGATCGTTTTGTAACAGAGGAAGGAGAATTTTCGGAATTATCAAATTTTATAGAAAGCGTATCATGAAAACGATCCCAATAAACACCTAAAATCGAAATTTTCTTGTCGTTGGCTTCAATCCGCGGAGCGTTGATAGCTCGTAAAAATTCAGAATCATTAGAAGTCCAATCACGAAGATTGAACGAGGCGGATTTTAGCTTCGTAGTAACAGAATTGTATAAATTTACAGCGGAGATAGTATCTCGAACGCTTACTACTAAATTATCTACATAGAAGCGGCGTCGCGCTAATTGACACCACTCATTTTCGGGAACAGTCGCGAATAGTTCTTGTAACACCATATTCAAAAGAAATGGTGAGGCAATCACTCCGAATGGAACTCGACAGAAACGATAAACAACCAAATTTTCTGAAGAAGGAGGCTTTTCGACATCTTTAACCCATAGAAATCGTACCACATCTCGGTCGACTTCATTCAAACCAACCTGTAAAAAAGCTTTCTCGATGTCTGCAGTTAAGGCAACCGGATATAAGCGAAAATTAAGAATTAAGCCAACTAAATCTTCTAATAAAACCGGTCCAGCATGTATTAATTCGTTCAACGAATTTCCAGCTTTGGTTTTTGCAGAAGCATCATATACTACGCGAATCTTATTATTACGTAAAGTTGCCCGATGCGGCAAATAATGAGTCAAATAAGGGGTCGTTTTTGGCGCTTGTTCGATTATTCCCAAGGCTAATTGTTCTTTGAGTACGTCATCGTACCTACTAAGCAGTTCCGCATCTGATCGTTGAAAAAGTGATTTCAATCTGGCCATACTCATACGAAAATTAGTAGGAAGGGAAGGTTTTTCGGACTTCCATGGCCACCGTACAATATATCGATTATTTTCGAATCTGACTGTATCTCTAAAATTTTTGAGGACAAAGTCGTCCACACTGTTTGTCTCGGCTAACCGAATACCTAACACGTCTAAGGACCAAAGGTTATTGAGTAGGACAGTGAAGTCTGGGTTAGAATCTACACTATCGCTACATAACAAGATGGAGGTTTGCAAATTACGAGAACCGGGAATATCTAGACAAGGGTAAATGGGGCCAGTAGGCACCCAGCCAAAGAGAGATTTACGTAAAATTATATCATTTACACGTTTAATTTCACCCGAAAAGAATTCAAACTGATGATCATTACCAATAATAATTTCTACAGGCCGTCTTTGTTCGGAAAAAATTTCGGGGTCTGCGTACGTCAAGTTACGAGGTAAAATCTCTCGAACAAGGGACGCGGGTGGGGTGGTAACCATATCACCTGTAATACACGGCGTTGACATAAAAGGTAAAGTTTTAGACGCTGTTTTATTACGTGACGTAAGGGTAAGCGATATTTCCCCAGATTTAATAGAACGAATTTCTGAGGAACCAAAAACGCATAAATTTAAATGCATATTTTTAGATGGGTTCAAATTTGCTTTTCGTAGTAGCGAACAATCCACGTAGGAATGCTCACTACAAGAATCAAAAACTCCCCGCACGTCAATGTAATTAGTATAATTTAATTCTAAGTACCCAGTAAAAGTTTCAAGAAACGTACCAGCTTTGTTGCGGCGATCTTGACGAGGTCTCACTTTCGGCGCAAACTTAATGCCACCTCCTGAACGCCGCTTAACTAATATCAAGTCGACACATAACTCGATGCGATGTCCGATTTTGCGACAGTATGAACACTTGGTGCCCTTTTTTGGGCATAAGGAATGCGTATGTCCAGGTTTAAGGCATGTAAAACATAGCCCTGCATTTTGTAGACACTCGCGCCTCGCTATAAAACTAGGGAATTTCCGACAATCCTGACCCCTATGCGAATTTTTGCAAAAAACGCATAAGCCACTCGGAATTGTGGAAGATTCCTTCGTCGAGAGACTAGAAGTCGATGGACCACTCACCAAAGCCGCTGCTAGATGTGGACTCGGAGATGCAGATGTTGTACTAGAGGACAAATAATTGTCTGCAAGCTCATCTAAACGAACAGCGTTAGTTAACGCTTTCATGAGTGTTTCCAACGAATAGGTCTCCGCGCCACCTAACTCTCGAAAGACTGAATGTAATGTGGTTCGAGAAAATTTCCCGAGAATTTTACGTTTCAAAAACTCTTCGTCTACGGAAGACCCACAAGCAATTAAGTTATTAATAATTTTCGTGATAACGTCTAAATTGGTGCGCTGGTCTTTAGCAGAAGACGCGGGTGTAAGGCGATCCAGCTCATCGTAAAATACGGCGTTTTGCTTAGATGGGGAACCAAACCGCTGCGATAAAGTGGCCCACATAATATCGTAATTCGCCTCCGTCAGCGTAAACCCTTCGACAGCTCGACGAGCTTCTCCGATAAGATGGTTATATAAGAACAACACCTTCTGTATGGTCGGAATCGCGTTATTGTTAGCTACTAAGCTCCTGTATTGTTCAGAGAAACTTCTCCATTCGATTGGGTTCCCATCAAATGCAGGAATAATTAAGCTCTCGAGACGAAAAAGGCCAGTAGCTGGAGTCGAATAAAGAGACGTCGTGGTAGTAGCTTCATTAGTAGGAACAGCCGAGGTTACAGCTTGCACAGGAGCCAGTAGGTTATTGTTCGACTTGAAAGGCTGATCTAACGTAGGTTGTTCTCCAGTAGAAGTACATTGATTGGGAGGAGGGACCGTCGAAATTGATTTGGAAGAGGATGTTCCCTCTTCGAGCTCTTCTGTGTCGTCAAGCGTTTCACAAACCAAAAATGAAGTAATCGCGTCGACGTACGCTCGCATACGTATAGTAAGTTCAAAAAGTTTAGACTTGGCAGCATCGTCTGCTCCATCGCCTAAAGAAAATTTATCTATGACCGATAGGAATCTTTTCGACTGGTTTTCCGCCTCAACCAATGCACCGTTTCTTATATTAGAAGCAACAGCTTCCACTAAATTCTCGAGTTCAGAGAGCGATGAAGGAACAGGATCTTCCTAAGAAGGAAAATTACATATGTGTAATGAGAACAGGAAAAGAGTAAGATAAGGAGAAAAATTACAGGTACACTAGAAAAGTAAAGCGAATGAGGTTAGGTTAAAGCAGGAATAGACTCGTTACCAAGTTTTGAGGATCCTCATTAAATTAAGTACCATATTAACCCTGCTAAAGGGTTCTACCATATGTCACGGCGGAGTTCACACGTCGGTACCGCCCATTTATCCGACGTCGATCATGCGCGACTCAAATGAGTCTTATAGACCGCGTGACCTCGGCCCAAATAACGAAAAAGACCCAATCCACCATAAAAGTTACGTAGGCGCATAAAAGAGTCAGAATGTCCCTCGAGTGGCTCATTCTGTAAATTTCTTCGAAACGACCAAATGGCCCAAAAGGTTTCGAACAAAAATTTTCCCTTTAGCTGAAAAGCTGTAAGGGAACCGCGTAACATTCCCGCTCGCAAAAGGTCACGGAGCTACTCACTACGCGGTAGAAAAATCGCTTCACGATAAAAGCATTAAAAATGAGTAAAAAAGAAAGCGTATTTCAAACAAAACAAAGAAAAACAAAATTTTATTCATTTTTCCGAAACGAAGTCCAGAGTCGTGCTACTCATTACCTATATCATTATTCAAAATATAGAAGTAACGCAGTGCACGAAAATATGGTTCCCGTTTAGCCGGAACCGACGCTGGAACTACACACGTACACGCATTTCAAAAATACCTGTACACTACGAGTTCCCATTTTACTCCGCGCAAGAGTAAAATGAAGAGGCAAAAGAACACGTAATCGCCGTAAATCCTGCCCCATATCAGAATAGACGGGACAAACGTGATCATTAACCTCCAACTTTCGATAATTGAAGTAATTATCGAGTTATGGTGGATTTTTCCGATAATAATCGGATGAGTAGGTAGGCGCTACATTCAAACCTACCTAACGCACGATCCAGAAATGACATACGGCATTTTATTTAAATAAAAAATAAAGTAAAATGTTAATACCAAATTTCTGCTTTAACTTAAACTAGGTCAGTTCGTTGACCTCCACAGTGTACCATATCCGCGTCCATTCGATCCTTGGCTGGCAAAACTGAGCGAAATAAGATCCGGATCTAAAGTAACGTCGGCGCCGATACCGTTTCAAATTGATGTAACGAGTCAAAATGCTTTCCATAATCCTTACGCATAAAACGAAATCCCTGGATCGAATGGAAACGCAGTAAAAGATAGATATCTCCTTTACAAACAAAACCGGAACCTATAGAACATAATCACTCGAGAGAAGATTACTATACCTCCGCGCACGTTATATATTAATTAATTTTAAAAATTCTAAATTTTAATTTCAATATAGGTATCTGATATAGTTAGAGGTTGACCGTAGGATAAATAAAAGGAAGGCCGGAACATTAACCACGCTCTGCTACCAGTTGTCGTGAAATTGGGAGTGGAAGCGATTTATAAGACCTAAAAAGGGAATCACGACAATAGGAAGGGATGGCGACACTAAGAGAGAAAGTAAAAAAAAGTGAAAAAAAAGGTTTCTACTTAATAAAGTTTATAAGTTTATAAGGTATATTTAATTTAAGTATTCATAAAGGTTATAGTATACAATTGTTTTTATTTTTTAGTCGCTGGTTGTCCTCCGTCGCTTCAGGTTTACTTCGATCTAAAACAAAGTATAGAAAAGAACACGTAAATCCACAGGGATTTAGTGAGTAAAACTAACTAATACTAATCTACTAATGACGGCGGCGGAGGAACAAAAAAAAAACGAGAAACCTACGGTCAACCTTTAAATATGATAGATATTAAAATAAGTTACTCACTTGTTCAGTATTCATATTATTGAGATTTCTGCGAGTTTGTTGTCCCAAGTCGAAAGTAAATAAAGAGTAATTCGGAGCTGTCGTTTAATTTAGAAAAAAGCGAAAACAATGGGGACGTGGCCAATAGTTTTTTATAATAATTGCTTAGGAATAGCGCTTAGCGCTATTTCTAAGGTCGAGAAATCGTATTTTTCGACATTGAATCAGATTCTGTGTATTATACACACTTATTTAGGCGAGTAAAAAGAGAATAAAATCGTTGTTGCTGGTTCTTGAAAAAATTTCGTATTAACGTACGTAATTGGATTAGTATGACGTAGCTGACTCTACGACGCCTGTATAATATCATTTTTAGTCGAATTAAACGATAATGAGAAATTATTTTCACTTCTTACGTAATTCATTTTGGTAGGTACTTGTGATTATTCGCAGAAATTCATTACGCAAAAGGCAAACAAATAGGGAAAATTTTAATACGTCGTAGAACGAAGGAGTTTGCAAGCGAGTAACCTAGCTACTTGTAAAATAAATATTTGCGCGATAAATAATGTCGTACGTGGTTCGCATACGAACTCACCTAGTTCATTGATTGGCGATCGAGTTTAGAATTGGTTTTTTCCCTTAATTCGTGTATTGACTACTTTTTTGCGAGAAAATAATCGGAATAATGGAACGAATTCAGGTACTATAACTATCTCTCATTACTTTACGAATGAAATCCTTCGTTGAGTCGAACATTATTTTTGGAACTTGCGAAAAATGATGTACTCGAGTGATTAACGATATTTATCAAAAAAATTTTGTTACCAATTTTTCCCAAACTAAGTACGTTGTAAACTTAAAATAAAACCTTTACTAAACTGTGACTCGTGACTCATAGGTAGCAAGTACTTGGGTTTTTTTATCGTTTGATTTCTCCCGTCTGATGTAACGCATTGACGGTGTTTGTAAATTTGCATTAAATGGGGAATTTGATTAATGAACTCAAAGATTATAGCGACGAGATATCAATTTTAATTTTATTCATTATCGAATATTCCCATAAATTTTCAAACTTCTATCGATACTCATTTTAAACAAATTAATCATAAATAAAATTAACAAGACTAGTTTTCAGTATTGTGGAAATATTATCGGCGCTTTGGAAAAATGAGAAAGATTTTAAATCTTTTTTCGAGACGCCTGAACGGTAATAAAGCACCTAAGAATATTTTTTACATTTCCAGAATATAAATGAAAAACATCAATATTTCTATTATTAGTTTTCAAATCCCCAGTATTTTTAAAATCAGCTGAGAAATTGGAAATATTTTTCTGTTTTTTTAGCTGAATTTTTTAATGAAAAAAATAAGCTATTACACCCGGCTTATGTGGGAAGCAGGAGGCTGGGGAGGGGGATCTCAGTTGTTTACGTTTTAGACCATTTTCAGAAACCTTATTGCAATCATAGTCTTTCTTGGATTTGTTGCGAATCAGGGAATAGTATTTGATGAGAAACTAGATGCGAGACAGAATTAGAAAAAACCTGAAAATATGAGAATTATTAATAACTTCATTTGTAAAAACGAATAATGATACTTGTGGATGAAAATCATTTATATTATGTCATTTGATATTATTCAATAAGAGATTTTCGTAATATTCCTAAAAAAAGATGAAAAAAATATAATCAAGTTTTTGTATAATGTAGTGATACACGACAATTAGCCGAAAACATTTATGGTTATATATAATTTTTAACAATTTGAGACTCAGTATATGGTGCCATCCTATTGAGACCATCTTCGAGTCTCAGAAGAATAATGGCAAATCTGAAGTGGGTCTCGAATTATTGCACCATACCAGTTATATTTTAGTGATTTCCAAAATGGTAACTTCTCTCTTTTTACCTCTTTAAATAAGGATGGGTCTCGGAATGTCTGTATCATGTACCGGATCTCGGATCATCTATATCTACATATATATCTATATTCATCGCGTTGTCAGCGCCATCACACAGGCACTAGAAGAAAAAGAGTATGCACTTGCTGTGTTCCTTGATGTTAGTTGTGCCTTCGACAAGGTATGGCATGAAGGACTTATCCATAAGTTACTAAGACATTTCTCTTCGAACATGTGTAAGCTCGTAACATCGTACCTTGAGGATAGAACTTTTTATGTACAAGTAGGAACTGAAAATTCTCAAATCAAACCAATTTTAGCTGGAGTTCCTCAAGGAAGTGTCCTTGGGCCCCTGCTCTACTTAGTTTACACTAGCGATTTTCCCACGACTGACTATGCTACGACTACCTTATTCGCTGATGACTCGGGAGTAATAGTTCGAGACAAAGTATATGATGCGGCGGTAGATAAACTGCAATCTTGCATTGATAAAATCCAAAAATGGGCGCAAGACTGGAAAATCAAACTTAACGAAAAAAAGTCAGTAAGAGTGGACTTTACGCTTCGCAAACATGGATACTCTCCGATTATACTTAACGATAAACCAGTTCCTATTGCCTCACATGCTCGCTACTTAGGTCTTCACCTTGATAGTAAGCTAAATTGGCAAGAGCATATCAAAAGGAAACGCGATTTACTGAACTTACACTTTCGTAACTTTCAGTGGCTAATAGGTAGACGCTCTAAGCTTAGCCTAAATAACAAGAGGCTAATCTATAACTCGATCTTCTTCCCTATGTGGGCCTATGGAGCGGAGATCTGGGGCTCAACTAAAGACTCTAACAAATTGGTTATCGAAAGATTCCAAAACAAAATGATACGTTGTATCACGCAAGCTCCTTGGTTTGTTTCAAACGATGAATTGCGCAAAGATCTGCGGCTTGACTCCGTTGGTGAAGTTATTAAGAAAAGGGCTAATAATTACTCTAATAGACTTCACAAACATCCCAATGTGGAAGCGCTCATCTTGTTGGATTCGTCCTTAACTACAAGAAGATTAAAAAGGGCTCATCCCTTAGACTTAATAAATTAGTCAAAACCCGTGTACTTTACTTTACGATAAATTTAGGTTAATGATAAGTATAATGTCAGATTCCTCAAATATAATATTATAAAAAAAATATATATCTATATATACATGTATGCTACTATGCTTGTCAGGTCCTATACCGTAGATACCAAACAGACGTTCCGAGACCCGGTCTTATTTAAAGAGCTAGATATACTTGCGTGAGCTTTTTGGAAACCACTTGAACATAGCATGTTAGGAACCTTTCGAGGGGAAAGAAAAATTCAAAATTTATGTATACAAATGATATGCAACGGTTCTTGTGAAACACGCTTCAGATTTATTACTATCTTTGTCAGGCCCAGGTGAGTCTCCCCAAGATAGCACCACATCCATCGCTTCTTAATGTTTGTATAAAACTATAAACTATATACGTTCAAATATACGCACAAAACGTTGCGAAACCCAAAAGGGGTCTCGCAACGTAGGATCGGGTCTCGGAAGGATAGCAGCATTCTTAGATCGGACCTGACTTTACCGTACCATACCTATATATATGTAGAGACATGTTACGGTAAAGTCAGACCCGATCTTGGAAATGCTGCTATCGTTGCGAGACCCAAAAAAGGTCTCGCAACGTTTCGTGTCTATATTCGCTTTCAGTTTTATACAAATATTATGAGACCCTGGATACGGCTCTACCTTAGCGAGACCCAACTGCGGCTTACAAGGATAGTAATAAATCTGAAGACGGGCTCATAAGAGTTGTTACATGTCTTTTGTATGCCAGAACTTTGAATTCCTCTTACCCCTCTAAAGGTTCCTAAAATGTTATGTTCGAATTGTTTCTAAAAAGTTCACGCATGCTTCTCGCTTTTTAAATAAGACGGTCTCGCAACGTTTTGTTTGGTTTTCAACATGCAGGGCCCGACAAGGACAGTGACACACACACATATGTATACTACTTTTAGTTAAGCCTTCGGAAGAACATAATAGATATGCATAAAAATACACATTGTATATTAAAGATCACAGATTGATCCGAATAATCACAGAATTTTGCCAACATTTTGAGTTCAGGTGGAGGATGTTCATTCGCCTCTAAATTCGCAATCTTGACGTTATATCATAGAATGAGTTGAGTGAATCATCCTATCAAAGTATGAGTCTCTCAGTTCAGTTTCAGGAGAGTTAAAGCTGTAAACGGGTTTTTAAGAGTTATGTGTCATGAAATTCAATGAATACTCCATAACTTCCCTCGACATGTAAGTAGAAAGTTAAAATTCTGTATGTGAATTCAATTTAGGACCAAAATACGACCACTCTAATTTGGGTTAAAATGGATTCAAAATGCTGAATGCTTAAAATTTGAGTTATATTTGAGAATACTCAAATAGCTCGAAAGTGATAAGTATAAACTCATATGATCACTGAGGATATGAATTAATAAAAAATTATTTAATTAAAATAAATTAATAAATTAATTTTCTAAAAATTAATTTTTATGAATAAAAAATCTGATTTTAAAGACTACCTTTTTTTTAAAATGAATTTATTTTAGGTCGCTTGACAACTAGGGCCATTTGCGACCGATAATATACATACATCTTGATACATATTTATCTAATTTTACATTATTTTTATTTATATTATTAAAAAAAAATTAAAAAGCATTCAATATCTCAGATTCTACTTCCAGGGAATTTTGAAGGGGACGCGGAGGAGGAGGGAAGATTGTCCTCAGAATGTTGTGTGGCATACGAAGGGTCGAAAATGTTCTATTATGAGGGTCATATGATGAAGTGAACCCAAGTAATCATCAATATCGTCGACTTTCACGTTTCCAAGTGTATAGCTGTATACTCAAGGGAGAAGGAGCTAAAAACTGATTCTAGAGGAGAAATTCACAAGTGCCTCTGTTTGTGTGCCCCCACCCCTTCTTTGAAAAACATGCTAGATATGAAGAGAATTCGCTGAAAATTCTGTGAGATCATTTCCTGTTGAAGATCTCGAGTATAATTAGTGAGCAAATATTTTCAAATCAGAACGTGATCATTAAAACCTCAACTCTAGTAATGTGGCATGGCTGCTTACGCTCTTTTTTTCTTTTTTCTTTTTTGTTAAACCTAAAGAGTAAGACAGGATGGATAGAAAATGGTTTTCATATCATTTTTCTAGAAGCATTGGATATTTAATTTCTGAGTTTTTACGCATACTTGATATGATGCCGTAATACCTACCTAAGTAGCTGCGTACGAATACAAGTCCGCAGTAGTTTAGTAAAAGCATAACTTATTCATATACTCGTAAGTTTATTTGAAAAAAATTTCGCACATCTCTTCATTGATTCGTTTGTTGGCAGGATTCAGTGAAAAACGAAGACGCCTCTTCGGAGGTAGAATCATTCATTCCGAAGTCACAAAACGATACCAAGTACGTATACGTATAGTAGCTTTTAGTACGCATATGTAGTACGAATGTCTAAAATAAAACACGTGTTATTTTCATATCTACGCGTTACCACGCGACCGCTATATGCGATGCGGCCAAGTATTTCGCGTTAATTTATATTTTTTAATTATCAGTGAAAAAAAAAAAAATGCAACGATTCATAACGTAATCGTAGGCAGATATACATCGATTTAGCGAATTCTTCTTGTTTGTTTTCATTCGGTCGATTTTATTTGCGTTCTTGTTCTCGCACGTAAAATTCAGGTGTTTTGCGCCGATAGCATTTTTCACGCGCGTTTACAGGTCAGCAGACGTGAAAATCACTTATTTATGAAATACGCCGTATACATATTATGTAAGTTCAAGTTAAACTTTGACATTGTTTTTTCTCTACGTGGCATTCGCGTAGATACAATCAGTTTATGGCAATTTATATTCGATAAATACGTCTCTCGAGTAAATATAAATTTTAACTTTCGAGTACTCGATCATCTGACTCTACGGTGTCTAGGAAGCATTCGTAGTTTTCATGGAATCGAACAATGAAGCTCATTTAGTAAAATTATTCGTAATCTAGGCAACACCTCTGTTGTATTTACTCGCTTACTCAGATATTAGCTAATCGCTAATGATACCTAGGATGACGTTTGTTGATATACCATAGATCGATATCATATCCATTTCGTGTTTTCTTGAACTTGATTTTCCATTCGCACCTTGAACCCACCTCGTAATCTATCGAATTCTGTTATTCAATAGAGATATTGTTCGAGCGCCACTGGTGGTATCGATGGCTTTTCATTTTAATTATTTCGAACGTACGCGTTAGACGAATGTGGTTCGACGTATTAAATTTTTTTTTTAATCGAAGCCAACGAAATATTTAATCAAATCGATGGTAATCGCGCGTTTTTCACTCTGATATAATTCGAATCTCGAATCTAGATCAGCAGTCTTTGATTTAACTGCTTCTCGTATAGACGAATCGATTTGAAGTAGATATAATTCGCGTGACCGTCGACTATTGCCGAGATTTCTAGTATTTTTCGTTGATTGTGATCGAATCCCTGGCAAGATATGGGAACTGATACTACTACTTTGCAGGAAACGTAAGTAATTGAACACCGTGGGGATTTTGCCTTTCGAGTTTCAAAATATATCGATACGAATTAATTTAAAAGGAAAAGGTTTTAACTTACGAGTAGGTAGGAATTAGGGTATCCATTGGGTGGATTTCACGGTGAAATTTTACTTTTTTAGACTTTCAAATTATTATTTTTAGAAGGAATTCGATACTTTGATGATGAAGGTCGAAGCTGCCAAATTAACGATATTTGATAGCTTATTTCTATATATCGTCTTGGCTTCGTTATGAAGTTTTTTACGCGAAATTTTTTCAGCTTGAATTGGATTTTAAGAATGGCAAAAATACCATCGATGCATTAGCTTATCTACATACTTATCCGGGATCATTTTGCTATCTATGAATTTACTCGTGATACGTGTACGAGTATGTATACAACGTATGTGAAACGTTGTACGTTTATTGTGTGCCTACGATAATCTTGATCGTTTGATCGTATTTCGCAGATAATCTAATAGCATTCCTTGGGTAATTAGTGTAATAAGCTCTGTACCGTTATTGGAATAATTTTTTATGATTTTAATCAAGTAATTAAATGATAAGTTTTTCATAGAAAACATTTTTCTTGAAAAAAAAAGCTGATTGTAATTTGTACACCAGAAATAATTTTCAGTTTTATCATAATCGCTGAAAATTTCTGTTCCGATTTTCTTTAAGTTTAAATCTAGAACCTAGTATAGGACTCATAGCCGTTAAAGAGAGATAGATTAAGTTTTGCATCGAGTTGCATTTCAAGTAGAGGCGAAATAAATACTTCAAATTTCCCAGCTCTTGAAACCAAAATATCACGTTATTGGCTCCAAAAAGTAGTATTTTATCATCAATTAAATCAGAACTCACCAAATCAATAGTCTCATAGTCGGGTAAGGCACATTGAAAAAAATTCAAAACATGAAAAAAGCCCAAAAATGAAAGAGAAACATCTAAAAAGTGGTCTTCATTAAAAAAAAAAAAACTCATTGAGAGTACAACTATCCTACACCAAGCTCATTTAGAATTCTCGAAGACGCTGCAGCGATAATGTAAAATTTCGATACATCAGAGGAGGAAACAGGAGGAAGGCTCATAAAAAAAAAAATGAATGTAAATTTCTTTATCGAAAAATTTCAAGTTTTCAACTGTAAGGAAATATATGTACTTAAAATTTGAAGGGGAAGGGGGCACTGGAATTTTTCAAGGTAAAAAATTTATTTAGCTAATACTTTTGAAGATAAAGTTGCGTCCACACGAGGATGATCAGCTTCTTTAAGCATGGATGATCAGCCTGGGATGAATGTAGTGTGGACGTATGGATGAGCAGCCTCGTTGAGCTGAACGTGGCTGATCAGCCTGTCATCCTCGATCGACTTGATGTAGGTCTGTTCAAAGGATGATGAATAGTGTGGACGCGACTGCATCATCCACGTTCGCTCATCCAAATATAATTTTTCGCCATTTCACATACAATTTATTGTTCAATGGAATGATAATAATTTTAATATCAGAAAGTTACTTTTTTTGGTCATCTGACCATTTTTCTGAAATTAAAATAATTATTTACAACGCAAAATTTACTAAAGATTATGCTAATTTTTATTTATATATTTTTTTAAAGTATTTGTGCGAGTAGCAATGTGTGAACCTTAATATATTTTATTTACCAAAAAATTTAACATGAAATAAAATTATCATTAATTTATATATTTTTTCAGTAAGTATTATTAATTTATTAGTAACAAAATTTTTTTCATAAACTTGACACCTAAAAACACTACAATAATTTTAATTATTTTTAGTAAATTTTTTCATATAAAATATTAATTTCGGATATTGAAGAATTATTTAAAAACTGAATTTATTTTTGATTACAAAATTAATTCCTAATAATTTTATTACATATTTTTTTTATTTTTTTTATTATAAAATGAATTTTTTTTCATCATTTTCACCATTTGGGGCTGAGGGTAGGGTAGAAATTACTCATGCTACCCTACTTTTCACCACCACCGATTGTACTTGTCGCGTATCCCTCATAATGACTGACTCTATTTGGAGAATAACGCGCAAAAACACGTAAAAATGTAGTATTTAACTTTTTCCTCACATATTTTTCTGTAATGTAATGTACCGATTCCTTCTGTCGATGGCGAAAAGCTGAATAAGTGTGGACGTCGACAGATGATCTTCCAAAGCTGATTAGCCTAGGCTGATCATCCAAGCTGAACAAGCTGATCATCCTACGTGTGGATGAACCTTGAGGCTGGAAGGTGGTAGAAAGCAGAGTAGTGTGTTTACAGTGGCATAATTATTGCAGATGAAATATCAAAAAGATTTTTTATATGTAAAAAAATTTTCATTTTTGATCATAATTTTTTTGGGAATTTTTTGAAAAACTTTGTTCTTAGACGTTGTAATTTTTTTCAAATATTTTCAAATATTTTTTGTCTCTGGACATTCTTTCTTTTTGGTAGTTTTTTTATTTTGAAATCTTTTAATTTCTCATTTATTTTCAGGATTAATCTTGATTTTTTTTCACTTCATTCAAACGTTTCATTTTTAGATTGAATTTCTCAAACTTTTTTTTTTTAGCTTATTTTATGAACATTTCCCAATTTTTACATCTTTTTATTTTTAAATATTTTCCTTTCGTTGGGAATCTAGGGTAAACATTCTTTTAAAAATATTTCAGGTTGAGTCAGTAACAGTGCATGCCCCATTCGTTCTTCTCTCTTCACAACCTTCCTCACGTTTGTAAGGACTACAATTCTGATGAAATTCATTTCTTTTTCTATGACAACTATCATGGTCTATAACAAAAATTGTTCGTTTGCACAACAGTTCCTGTGTGCTTCTTCCCCATCCCCTTCCCCTCGATAAAAGACAAGTTAGATAAGTAATAGAAAATCAGGCCTGAGCAGAGGGGTTGGGAAAGGGGGTTTCTTGAGGGCCCGCAACTAGACGCCTTGACGCATCTGCGCTAAAATCTGTTTTTACTATCTACAACTTTTTTTTTGCTCTTATGACTTTCCCTCCTGGTCTCGGATTTTTTCTGCTCGGACCTGTAGAAAATTATGAATAAAAAAAAATCACGAAGCATTTATTTTGAAAAAATGAAAATGAAAAATATTAATAAATTTTTTTTTTAAATCGGGAAAGCATATTTTATACCTATATACGAGTATTATGTGATGAAAATAAATAAAGCTTATGTAGCGCTTTAATGGACCCATTCACGACTAGATAAATATTCATCGTGTTTATATGTATATAACGCGATAATAATTGTATAACGTGAACAAAATGGACTATCCCTGATTATACTTGGTGTGCAGAAAGCTACGTTAAATATATTTTTCCATTCATTAATTTTGCTCATACTGTACGCCCGTTCAAGTGCGTTGGAATTGGAAATTTACGTAAGTATTTTTAGACAACCAGACCGATGGTATTTTCCCATATACCTTTGTGGTGAGTGGTATAAACCTATATATAGGAGATGTAGTTTTGTATCCATTGGAAAGGATTTATTGTCATTGTTCCAAGATAACTTTATAAATTTAACTACTCTACCCATGTGTGGGAATCACGACTTATTCAATTTTCAGCTGAATCGAAAACTCGAATTTAAATTGTTGTATATCTGCCCACGATGAAAACGAAAATTAACGAAGAAATTAATTTTATTTTGAAGTATTATTAATCGTAGGTGTATCCATTTTCAGGCATAAAATCAGCATAATCCCAGCGAAAAAGGAAACCGAAACTATTCAATTAGATGGCGCTACTAAGGCATACGATCCATTCTTCGAAAGAGGATTGAAAAATCCAACAACGTGAGTACCAAATAGCCATTCATATCGTATGGATCACGAACTCGTATTTAGCTTCAATTTATAAACGTGCGAAGAACTGAATGAAAAGAGTGCGAAAATTCATCATTGATCGGTCAAATAAGGTGATATGGAACGAGTGCTATTTGGAATTTGAATCGTTTGTCAACGGTACCTAATTATAATAGGTCGCTGATCTATAAATATTAAATACTCGTGTACTTTAATATCGAAAACGAGGTTATCGACATCGGAACTACGCTCTAGTATAGTATTGAGTAATTTATCAAAATTTTCGATAACGTCCGAAAACAATACTCGTGTGTAGTGTAGCAATTCGAAGCTGAAAAGTATTTGTTATTCGTGTTTGGCAATTTTACGCGTAGTATTTTTCATTGCGATTAAGGAATTTTTTTTTTTTGAAAATCCTATATTTTGTTTTGGAATTTAAGCTCATTCCATACGTTGGTATGTGTAGAGTTTAAGTTTACTTCATCGAAGGATTCGTTAGCGAAAAATTGTGCAAAAATTCCAATTGATGTAGTCATTTTGTACGCTCTCTTCTTATTACCTATACCTACTTACTCGTAGTTACTAGGCATTATTCTACATTCATTGTAAAATTCAAGAAAATATACTTCGTTATCGATTTTCTTTCAAAAGCGAATTTCAGTTCTCGTCTACGTAGGTCTCCCCATTGTGAAGGGTCTACATTAAAATAAGATTAATAATGGTTATAAAGAATCGCATATCGAATAGCCTTGACATTTCCAACTCGACCGTGTAGCTGATGCTTCTTTCTCTCTCTTAATTAAATTCCTGAAGATGGTGTTCGATAATCGCGACTATCAGTTTCGTGAAATCGTCGCTTCCAGATTCATAATACTTTAACACGTGTAATACTGATATAGAATT
>VFXL01000457.1:0-40001 GCA_009761765.1 Phenacoccus solenopsis | reverse complement strand
CCTTTCAAAGTCATATTTCTTAGTCCAAAGACTAAAATTGTATTCAGATGTCGAAAGCTAGTTTTATTTTCAAAAAAACTAAAGCTAAATATTTCTGTGTTCTCAATATTAGCCAAAAGCAGATCTGAATTATTAAATTTTTAAACCCTACTCCTTTATGAAGTTGTAGTATGAAAATTTTAAAATTTTTTAAAAAATGAATTTTTTGCGATTAAATTTTTTTTGTTGATATTTTATCATTCAAAGACTGAAAATATTTCAACTGTCAATTTTTTTTTAATCTGTGAGTTCTAAACCGTCTTTGAATTTTTGTCGAAAAGCAACTATTTTAGTTATTTTTAAAAACGAACTATAAATTAATTAGTCTTGTGCCCAGCATGGGTTTCATTTCAGACTCCAGAGACAAAATATGCTCGATTTTTATTCCACAGGGTTCTCAAGGTCTGAGCATTTTGATGCTAAACATCTATGCGAAGCCATTTTGAAGCGCAAATGTAATGTTGTTGGGAGCTTTGTGATGTGAAAATCGAGCATATTCTCCTGGAGTCCGAAATTGTCCAAATTAAGCCCATATTTGGATACGACCGATGAATTACTCAATTATCGTTAATTTGTGAAAATGAACTGAATTGTTGCTTTTTGAAAAAAATATTCGAAGACAATTAAGATCTCGTAAATTTTAAAAAATTGAGGAAAATTTTTTTTCGGTTTTTGAATGATGACGAAACGTGACTTTGGAACGGGAACAAATTTGATTGCCGAAGATTCTTTTTTTGAAAATTAAAAAAATTTTCAACTTCAACTTTATTTGTTTTTTTTTGGGGGGGGGGGGTAAAAATTGAGCTAAATGATTGAAATTTTTGAAGTCATTTAGCAGCTGTTGTGACCCTCCTCCTTCACTTTTTGAAGAAAAAGAAACGAAATTCGCACATCCAAGTATTACTTTGCTGCCTTTTTTTTTTCCTTGAGCGGTCTGTGTACAGCTACGAGGCTAGAAGTACGGGGGAAAAATTAGATGAATGTGAAAGGTTAATGACATTTCATTTTTTATTATCGTTTAATTAAGAGTAATTCAATTCCCACAACTAGAGTACTCCAGCGAAGGGAAGGTGGGAAAGTTCGCTGAATAGTTTATTTTCAAGGATCGATTTTTCTGGGCAAAATGATCGTAAATATGAATGAATGGATTGCTCCTTCATTAAGAGTAAATTACTGGTAGCGTAACGAGGTCGTTTAAATAGCACCATTGTATTACTATTGGTAATGCATTATTTTTAGCATAACCGCTCTTATGAAGCGTTTTCTGCCGCGTGTATTCCAAAAATATGGAACGAAATACGCGTCTCTGTTTTTCGATTATTCGATTTTATATTCGATCGTGGAAATGGTACGGTCGACTGCATAATGTAGAGCCAACCGATGGTCGATTAGATTGATGTAGTTTGATGTACATTATTAACGTAACGGACGCTGATAACGAAGTACCTCGGTTATGGGAATCGGTCGTCGTGCCAACGATAAACGAAAACACCGTATGATCGTTTTTCCAGAGGTGGAATTTTTAATTCGAGAAATACTAGACAAGCTCGTGTCCGCGTATAGCGTTGGATATCGGCTAAAAATATCGAAACGACATATCTGGCCCAGCGAAGCGCTGTAGTTTCCGCGAAACTATATAACGAGAGCCATTAAAGCGTGAAACGATAATTAGAATTTTGGCACCTTCGGAAATCGGTCGCGTTTGCTCGCCGAATACGAAGGAGTTGCACGTGTTGTATGGTATAGTTCCTCTGGCGCGTTCGTGTGTAGGTAATCGCGCGAATAGGTGTTCGCTTTTCAATGGGAGCACGCAACGTTCGGCGTTGAAACAAAAGAAATATTTTAAAATTATAATGACCGGCTGATTAATAATGGCGATCGTATTGACGAGTTTACGTCATCGATGTGCAGTTACTAAAATGGCGAGGCGGCTAACAAACGACGCTTTTCGCCGTAGGAAGACTGTTCGTCGATTTTTCACGCTTACAGAAACCAATCTACGCGAAATATGGCTTCGTATACGTCATCGATGACGCGTGGTTATGCTCGTCTGGCCATATTACCGACCAGTACCGATCCACTATTGCCATCGATGACGTTCAGTTGTCGTCGGAAGGTCATGTTCGTGGATGTAATGCGATTTTCTCGTTTCATCCCGAAGTCATCTTCGAAGCTATGTTCTCCTTGGATCTTGGACCATTTGAAAAATAATCGAGAAAATTGTGATCGCTATTTGATGGAATTCTTGGTCTAAATTCGAAAACTCTTTTAACATTTTGTAACGAGAAGTCGTGCAGGGATGCTTTACTAGGTCATATGTGGTATTTAAGGGAAGGAGACGGGCGTTGAATCGATTTTTGTTGACAACACGAAAACGAGAATTTCTCGGTTTCCGGGTTGTAACTACGGTGCTTTCAATTTGCGACGATGGCGACTAAATTTAATCAGTCGAGAGTATTTCAGCGCGAATTAATGAACAGAGGGATATACATTTTCTCGTTATTCGGCTTTTTTTTTTCATTCTCTTTCTCCCTCCTTCGACGACAGCGGTATATGACTGGTGGCGATGTATAAGAGGAACCGGTTTATTCGAGTAAATTGTGTAAATTTCGTGTATACCATGAGTACCTGTTTGTAAAATTTTCTGCAGCTCATTCAGCTTCGTAGACTTGTTTATTTTACGTTTCTGGTAAGGTTCCAGTGTGTTTTTTTTTCTCGTGGTAGAGAAGTGTAAATGTTGCGGTGCCCTTAGCTCTTCTTCGTGTTTGATTCGATGATGTTGTCGAAGGGCGATAGATAATGCGAGGTTATCGAGTGAGATTGTTTGAACGATGAAATTTTAATAAGACGTTTTGGCGATGTTTGCACTGCGACTGCGTAGATGTGAAAAAAATTCTCGCGATTTTTTACAATTTTTTTTATTTCAAACACTGAACTGTGTACATGTGTATTTTGTTAATTATATGGTTCTGTTGTTGGAGGCATTTATGTTGAAATCCTTAATGTTGTCGTTTGAATGTCTGAGAATTGGAAAAATACACCTTCCGCCCCCCCCCCAAAAAAAAAATTATGTTAAAAAGCGAAAAAAATATCAGTTCCCTAAATCAGTGATTAGAAAATCACAAGTTCAAAAATTTAATACCTTAACTGTAATACCTTAAAGGACATATTATCAGATGACCGAACACAGGTTGATAAATTATTCATTTTTCTAAAATCCACAGGATTAATAAGTAAAATATAATTTGCTCTCGTGCCTCTAGCCATTGTTGCTGTACATGGCACGTGAAAAAAAAATTCTAAAAATTATGAAATGTCTAAAAAAACTAAAATGTAGCATAAATGTTGAAAACCCATATATTCTCAATTGTTAATTTCGTTCGCACTTTTTCGATTTTTTTTTTGGTTTGTTGAGAAATCAATGTACAAAAGCATTACTTTAATAGCAACCAAAATTATTCCATCCTTGATTTAATCGTAGCTCATGGCAGGTCCGTAATCAAAAGTAGTGAAGGAAATTGTCCTTTAATTTTTGTCTGAGACTCTTCGAGTAACTGCTTGTGTAATGTGTTCGAGTTCACTAATATCAAAATAAAGTTTATGAGGGTATTTGCTGATTGCAAATGTGCTGCTAGTAAACTTTCAGACAACACTGCTTGGTATTTACCGAGTTGTAAACACATTTCAAATTTTTTTAACAATTTTCATACAACATTACATTCAAACCATTATAAATTAAAATCACCTGAATCTTGTCTTTTTACAAGTAAATCAAGGAAATACCCCGATCGATTACAAATTCCCTTAAACTAAAAAATATGGAAACCCTCTTCCCCACCACCTCTCCTTCCCAAATTATGTAGGCTGTAATAGCTATCGTTTTTAATGAAAAATTCAACTAAAAGTAGAAATGTAACAACGGTAATCAGGGAATATTTCCGACGTCTCCTTTATTCTTAGAGAAATACACGATGTCCTACACTAATAGATTGAAGGATTTATCTTACGTTGGATACGTATTTACATTTATTGTAGTCAACCAATGAGTTAGTTATTGGAATTTACCACATTTCCTTTTTTTTTTTTTTTTTTTGGAAAATTTAGTTCAAACGTTGAAAATTCTAATTTTTCTCCTTTACTCTTCAAGTCCCTTATGATTTATTTTGTTCGAATTTTGCCAATTTTGGAGAAATTTTCACGATTCCCTAGCGGTATATGAAATTTACTGATGATTTTTTTTTCGATGTGAATAGGAGATATTTTATCTATTTTTGAAAAAATTTATTTATTTTTTGTTATTCTTTGCTACAGAAGATAAGCCTTGTTCATTAGCGAACTTGAAGGTTTACTCGTTCAAGTTCAAGGATTTCGAGTTTTTTAAACTGAACTAAATTGAAGTTCGAAAAATGCTGATTTCTTTTAGAAAAAGAAATTGACAAAAAGTTGAAGAATTTGGAAAGCAAAAAAATTGGTTATGAATTTAAAAAGAAACTTGAAAAACTTTACATTTGAAAAAATCGCCAAAAATGCTGATTTTTTAGCAGAAATAAATTGGCTAAAAATTAAAAAGTTTGAAAAGCAAAAAATTTGTTAAAAAAATATTTTTTTTATTTTTCGCCGTGTGCAGCCTATGGAGTAGAGACGCATGCACGTGAAGTTGAAGAAACTAAGTTGAGGAAAGAGTGAGAGTTACGACGGATGAATGAGAGGAGGTCTTGTACAGTTTGCTCGTGAAAAAGAATTGTGCCATTTTTTTTTTTTTTTTTTAAAAATTGTCTAATGATTTGGAATTTGCGAAACAAAAAAATTAATGAAGAAATCAAAATTTCAAAACTTTGAAAAATTATCGAAAAATCCTGACTTCACCTGGATATCCCAAATAATCTTAAAATTATCGATAAAACCCGCACATTCCTACATAAAACACTCTTGTTCCCTAAAATATAAAGTCCCGTCGCCGGCGTAATAGCCCTGGTAGTTAAAAACGCCAAAAAAAAAAAAAAAAAATTGGAAAAAAGAAATTAAATAAAAATTGAACAATTTGGAATGTAAAATAATTAGTAAAGAATTTAAAAAAGAAACTCTTTCAATATTTCTAAATTGAAAGAAATGCCAACAAATTCAAATTTTTTTAAGAAAAAAAATTTGCTAAAAAATAAGGAAAAATTTGGAAAGCACGAAAAATGATGTAAAATTTTTTTATTTTATAATTTGTTGTGGTGGATAGTTTTTACGCCTCTCTCGCGTGGAAGTTAAGTTCAGATGGGATGGAAAAGGTTGCTTCTTTGAGGAAGGTGAGGAGTTGAGGACTGTGTGGATGTACGAAAGATCGTCAGTAATGCGGGTAGGACAGTTTAGAACTTTCAAGTAGCACTGAATATCTCGAAAGGAAGGGCACTCATGTAGTAAATGCGCAACGGATATGGGAGAGTTATTATAGAACTGACAAATAGGAGGTCCACGAATACCTGAAAAAAAGATGCCTGTGTGTGACTTTCGTGTGACCGATTCGAACTCTGGTTATGACGATTTGTTCTCGTCCGTTTAATGAAGACAGAGTTTTCCCAGAAGCTATTGATTTTTTATGGAAGGAAAGTTTGGACAAAATTTGGGTTCAGATGATTTTTTAAGAGGTCACGAAAGAAATTTTTTATGTCTCGAGTTGAAATTGAATTTCTTCTAAATTCTCAACGCGTGAACAATTGTCGAAAAATGCTGATTTTTTTTTTAGAAAAAAAATTGACTAAAATAAATGTATAGAAAAATTTAGAAATTGATAAAAATGTGGAAAAAAAATAGTACTATTAATAAACCAGAAAATTTATTTGGAATTGAACGTAAAATTGAATAAAAAAAATTAAAAATATCATTCAGGTTCAATATGATTATTGATTAGGAGTAACAAAATAATTTATTTCATTAAAATTACTATTTTCTTTGAAAATTTCTAAAATTTGAAAAATCATAAAGAATTCTGATTTTTGTGGTAGGGGGGGGGAGATGTAATTTAATAAAAATTTTGAAAAATTACCAACGAAAAGAAATACGAATAATATGTAATGTAATCGAACGAAGTTCAAAAATGTGTGTCTGTTTGAACGTACGTTATCGCAATTGCGATGGATGAACAAAATCACATCGTCCATTGTCGTGGATTACGATCGAAGGAAAAAGAAAAACCCGAACTCGTTGGATTTAATACGCGTTCATCGAGTGAAATGTTGCTCTGGAATGGTAATGGAGGCGCGGGTGCTGTCCGACTTGTGTTTATTTACCTCGTTGCGATGATTTTTTTTTTGTTGGCATTCGAGATTGTTGTTTTGACGTGTGGTATTGACTTTGAAAATATATTAGCATTGCTGTACGTGCCGTTACTACGTTGTATAATTTTAACCCGAATATATAAATATCAAAGGCGAAAGGATAGAAATGCACTCGAGGGTCGAGGCTTGCTGTTATGATCTTTTGGATGTTCAGCTCCAAAATAAATGGAATATCTTTTACTGTATATTTATATTTCTGGTATATAACGGGTTTACTCATACACAGTTGTATTTCTTTGTTACAGAACTTCCAGCGGAAGAAGGTGAGTCACACGTATACAGCGGTTTCAACGTTATACTTAGTATGGACCAAAACGCTCTTTCGTTCCAACCGCAAGAAAGGCGATTCGCGTAATCGTCGATCATAACGAACATTGACTTTTCCAATTAGCTTTTCCGAGGGTACACGTGGAATTTTGATGAAAATGCAACCATTCGGTTCGCCGTGGTATAACGATTTTAATCTTGAGGTAGACACGCGATCGCGAAAAACGAAAGCTGGGTCGCCTTGAGATTGTGGTCTGGCCGCTAAAACGTTGTAAATGATCGAATCCTGTAGTCGATGTACGAATATAAATTTAGGAAATAATCGTATATTCGTAAGGAAGGTTAGGACGAGCGAAATAAACGAACGAAAAATCCTCTTTACGATATTCTCGTAAGAGACTGGCGAGTATTTATTTAAATTAAATTCGCATCTCGTTTCGGCGCGAAATGAAGTTACCGAAATGAAAACATCTCCGGGTATTTTCGCCTGCTACGTTGGGAAATTCCAAAAATTACGTTAGCTTCGAGATGAAAAAAAAACTCCATCGTCGAGTATCTAGGTTACGTTTCAAGATTCCGACTCGTGTGTCAAGCGTGTCTCGCAATTACGGACGATTGTAAAGGGTAGTTTTATATAGCGAAATGTTCGAGCGTCTTTTTAAGAGGTTAAGCGTATTGATTAAAGTCTTCGTATTTTGGCGCGCGACCGTAATGAAATATTAATGTATGGCGTGATTCGATATACCTAACGTATAGTTTAGCGAAGGTGACGTTTTGTGTGTCATTCGATGATTTATTATTTAAAAAAAAAAATAGCAATTCGTCGTCGATACACGATACGTACATTGTACGACTCGAGCTTGAATAATGTAGCGAGTATATCTTGGAAGTTCTAATTATGACAGGTTAATGGTGAATTGATGGTAATGTTTTGATGGCGAATGCATTAATATTAAGGTAATATCGTCGTAATGTGTAAGATGATTAGCCAGAGCTTTTGGTAATTTCGCTCGTGATTAGGAACAGTTGATTATTCACTCGTAGGCTTCGTAAATGAAAAGTAAAATATGCAAGAATGATTTTTTTGAATATTCATTGTCGGAATATTTCAACGATTTCAAGTGAGAGAGTATTTGTAGGCTAATAAATAGTGAAATGAACACGCCATACAAATTTTGAATCCTGGAAAGCTGTGTAATTCCATCTCTGATCTACTTCTCGTAGGCTTGAGCTTTAACAAATTTGCGATCGTTTCTTCTCCAAAAAATTGAAATAAAAATGTTTGAAAAAATTTTAGTGGTGAACATACCTGTGATTAAGGTACAAACGAAAGGGGGTTAGGTATAAGGTGAAGAAACTCAAGTTCGACTTCGCCAGCCAGTGTACAAGGCAGAGGATAACAGATGGAACAAATTATCATTTGGACGTCATATGATGAAAAAAGGAAATAAATAGAGAGATAAAATAATTTAAATGACCGTGGGAGAGCAACCCACAACAGAACTGGTTGGAGAAAATATGGAGAAACCCATGCCCGCAAATAGGGAAAGAGGCGGTGGGAGGGCGCAGCTGGCTTATTGAAATTGCTTGTAATGTCCCGAGATTTGAATTAATGAATTAACGGAAAATTGTCTAATCTTCTTAAGGCTACTCTGGAGAAACCATTTCAGTGTAAATGAATTTTGCTGGTACGTAATGTGATTTGCTCGCAGGTACGTACAAAAAGTTTGAAAATTTTCAATTACTAATAAAAATACTTTCACTGTCATAAAATACCATTTCCTCTTTCACGTGATTTTTTATCACATCAACATCATTTGCAATAAATTTTATGTTTCGATATGATTTCATTTTTCAAATTTGCTTTCATCACATATCAGGCTTTAGCTTTGAATGGTCGTGGGAGCGGGCATTTCGTTGATCATAATGAAATGAAAAAAGATAAATTTTGAAATGCACCGGAATGCATCTCCTGATTTTTTGATTTTCAGCGTCCTCTGTGGCCTCAGTTAGAACTAATCTCTTCAGAAAATTGGGACGTAATAACTTGCTGACTTCGTCATCTATTTAAAGGTATTATAATTCTCGTCGCTGCCAACTACATTTCTAATGATTATAAGCCCGTGTCGATAATCCCCATATTTTTAATGATCTTTGAAAAACTAATCCATTCTAGGCTTCAGTATTATTTACATTGCAAAAACTTGCTAAGAATTATTACTTTGATTTTTGTACAAATAAAACTATTCCCCATGAAATTTATCACTTCATTCGTAAGATTCTCTAATCACTCTATAATAAAAAATCCTCAGTAGTAATCTCCTGTGACCTCATCCAAACGTTCGATTCGATGGACTTTCAGGTACTCTTACAAAAGCTCGATTGTTGTAGGGTACGTTAGGTGAACCTTATCTGTCGTGGTTCAGTACCCATCTGAGAGACAAGATACATGCGATGAAAGTATGGGCAGCGCATACTTATATTTTCTGAGCTAATTTGACACATACGTACCGCATAGCTCCGTATTCGGTCAGCTCTTATTCATCATTTATAATGATCTGTCTTTTCATGTACAGATGGAATCGACGATAGATTGGATGATTGTACTCTTAAATAGATAGGGGAGTTAGCAGATTAATTCTGTGTCTATTTTATTGAAGAGATTCGTTTTAGTTGAGTCCGCTGGGAACGCTGAAGATTGAAAAAGGGATGAATGCATTCAAAAATGTATTCCTTTTTTATTCACTTCGTTTCGAAAGTACCGCTTTCCCCTCCATCAGAAGCAGAAGCTTGACAAGCGATAAACACAAACTTGAAAAATAATATTAATGTTCAAAAATAAAATTTATTGTGAATTATATATGAATGTGATAGAAGATCGCATAGAAAGGAAATAACCATTTAATGATGCTGGTCATGGATTAGAATGATTTAAAAATTTCGAACTTTAAAAAGTATACAAAGATGAGAAAAAGCTAAGTATGTTCACGTGTAATTGCCCTTCAGCGCTGCACTGTGACGTAAGTCAGAAAAAATAAATTAAATAAGTGAAAATATTAATTGAAGATTTTTTTAATAAAAATGTTATTTTTAAAAATAACGGTTTCATTCATTATTCGTATATTGCATTAAATTCATGAAATAACCAAAAACGTGAAGAAATTGCATTTGGAATTTTTTTTGCGTTCTGAAGCCAAACTTTGTCGTCCAAAGATTTTAAAAAATTAAGCCGCTAATTTTTTTTAAATTTAGGTGCTGCTAAACTGTTTTCAAAAATTTTCAATTTTAGGTAGTGTAAAAATTGAATTGAAAAGCTGAAATTTTTGTAACATCTTTTTAGGGCGCTTTATCCGCTATTGTGATCAGGCCCCATCACTTTTTGGAAAAAACCTAACCCTTAATGTTTAATCATCATGCTTTTGTTCACTCGGAAAGTATTCAAGCTACCAACTTGATTCATTCACATAACAGAGGAGAGGTAAACAACTTGATTCCAGCCACAAATAACCTCAGATCCTTCAAAATTAACATTCATTATATGGGAATCACCCATTATAATTAATATTGAAAAAGTATGCTGCATTTTTGAAGCTGAGTTTTTAACTGGGGCTTGTTTAGGTTTAGAAATAGCGTTGCTAGCTGCTTCATGACTGCAGGCCACATTCAGTACGAAGTTTGAAAACCCCAATCCTATCCCTTCCAAAACCACTTAAGATGTTAAATTTGGAACAAATGTAGTATTTCTTGCCGTACAATAATCATATGAATAGTATTTCTCAAATTATAAGTACTTGAGGCTTCTCGAATTATAAATTTCTACGATCCGCCATTTTGGATCCATTTTGACCTAAATTAAAGATGTCATATTCTGGCCATCAACTAACCCTACAAACAAAATTTGACCTTTCTAGGTGATTTGATGACGAGATATGGAAGATCCATGAAATTTCTTGGTGGCAATTTCTCTTCAAAAACGATTTTTTGCTCTAACTCTCCTCCAAATTCACTTGGGAAGCTAAAATCAGAATAAGTTAGTCATTTGGGCTCATTTTATCATATGACACCGCAATAGAACACTTTCAACATTTTGTATACCCCCACCACATTTTCAGGTCGATAACCCCTCCTTTTCCCCTCCAACGTATGTATGGAGGTGAATTGGAATTACTGTATTCTTCTCATACCCAATAACCATATGAGATCATATTAATAGCATTTTTACTAATTTGAGGCTCCTCAAGTTCTACTCAAATTTTGGTAATCCGCTGTTTTATATCCATTTTGACCCAAATTCATAAGGCTATATTCTGGTCACCAACTAACCCCACGTATAAAGTCTGGTCCGTGTACATTGATTTGGTGAGGATATATGGAAGATTGTATAAATATTATGATTCAAAACTTCCTTAAAAAGTGGTTTTTTGCTTTAACTCGGCTCAAAATGCACTTAGGAAGCGGAAACTTGGATATGTTGGTGTCCGCGACTCACTCTTTCATATGAGATCAAAAACGAAAAATTCGAGCTATTTGCCCTTTCTCCAGCCCCCCTCAAAATTTGTATGATCCACCATTTTGAAATATATCGAAAAAACGAAAAAGTATTTTTGTCGCATCTCTAAGAATATTCTCTCGCCAAGTTATGAGCGAATTTTGTGAATACTCGCCGACGCTAAGCGTGGAAAAAATATGCATCAGAAAGTTGGACATTGTCTGAAACGCAAAAATTTGAAGACCGCCCTCCCCACCACTTTCTCAAATCAAGGAACTCGGAGTTCTTTTGAAATTTCCCAAGAAAACTTAAATCTTCGTTGATAAATGAAGCTTTCTTCTTCACAAAGGAAGTGGTTCACCTGTAGAGCATTGTTTATAATTTAGTGTAATTTGGTCGGGTTAGCGTGTTACCTAAATATACCTATTATAATTATTACACTAAATGCACTCGGGCTGTTTAGGAGGTATGAGGGGTGTACAGTCTCCTTACTTTTATTTAATGCTGGCTAGTTTTAATTTGAGCGCAAAAAAGAGTTTCAAAATTAATTACCCATCAGATAAGCTTGAATAAATATTTAAAATTATACTCGTCGCTCCCTCCCTTCGATATTCATTCGAGAATAGAAAATCGAAAAAAAATTAATCACGTTCGAAAATTTCGTTGCATAACTCTTCGTCCGTGTAAATATGGCATCTATTTCGTTTTATAATTAAATAGAAATCCGTCATTGGCGGATCGTACGGAGACGTTTGTAACGTATTTATAAAGGAGGAAACACTAGAACGTTAATTCGACCCTGAAGTTTTACAATTCGACGTAAACGAAGTCGTACTCGTAATTGGTACTCTGAGGTAGAATTTTCCTTTCATCGATACCGAAATGCGAGTATTTCGATAACGTCGAGAAAATAGGCGGCTACGAGGTTGGAACACATTCGCGTCCTTCTCCGTTGATGGAAACGACGAGCGTTCGTAAAATGCATGTTCGAGCGACAGCTGCATTTTGGACCAAGTACAATTTTTCTCGGTGCCATTGGCGGTAAAGCGAACAGCAAACGGTATTACTTTAAAAGATGCGTTTAAACGAGTAAAGACCGAAGAGAAGGAAGAAAGTGCGCGCGAAAAAAGCAATTTGGAACGGCGAATCGTTGTATCGCGTTACACGGCGATTCTGACTTGAGGCCAATCTTATCGAGCCGAAGGTTCGGTGTATAACGGAAGGTGCTGGAAAGGCGAATATAAGATGGGAAAAAGTTGGCAGCATATCGGTAAAATTTAGCCCAATTTAATGGACCATCGGTATCGATTTTTTCTTCCTTTACTTTAATATACGCCTAGTACAGGTAATAAGTATCGGTTGGAACGGAATTAGCGACAGAGGTTTATTTTATTCGTCTCACTAAATATAATCCCGTTGAGTGGGCAATGTGGCGAATTATTTTCACGTGTTGTGTTTTCATTGCGCAGGTAAATCGATATGGCAACTGGTGCTAGAACAGTTCGATGATTTATTAGTCAAAATTTTATTATTAGCAGCTATCATATCTTTTGTAAGTATATATTTCGGTATTGCAACCTTATCGAAACGGTACATGTCGCAGGCTCTAAAGGTAACACGACGAATTGAGAAGACACGCACGACAAATTATTTTTAAATCGTTATCGAAGTAGGGTCCGCGTCGCAGTTGTCGTCGGTTTCCAAAAAATACACCACTTATTTACCTTACCGGTATCGAGTAATTTTTGGCTGCGTTCCAATACGACGACGAAGAAAGAATTTAGTACGTAGGTATTTTGGAAAAAAAACTTTTTTCGGTAAATACACGACAATCGTTGCGGTTGATTTGACGTTATAGACGATATCAATTACGTAAACAAATGACGCGTATACGCGACATTCGGGACGCAATTGAATTACACGTTGACCGTTGAATGAACGCGGCGTCGTATGTTGTTCACCTCGTGACACTGAAATGATAATGTTTAGAGTCGAAATTGGAATTACGACCGGATTTCGAATTACCGCTCCGGCAGCTGCTAAATTTAAACGCTGAATTTTCCGGCCGGCTATCGAGGGTCTGTTAGAAAATTGGTATAGACGACGGCTCTATAATGTGAAATTTTTGGCCGACGTTGAGTTATTTGGCAAGATTATAAAAACGTCGTGAAATCGTACGATAGAGGGGGACAAGTGACGGAATTAATTTTACTCGTGATTTTTTTCTTCGTCTCGAAATGTTGGGAAATTAGTTGACGAGATGTCGCTGCTTAATGTAAACAATCGCCGGCGATAATTCGTTTAAATTTATACTTTATAGAAGGCGATTATTTCGATGTACGAGAAATACGTTTTAGTACGAGATTACGTCGGTTTCGAAGGCGTCGAAAGATTCACGAGTACGTTGTGTTAGGTCGGTACTATACTCGATTCGATGTATTCAAGTTGCCAAACGAGCTAGGGACACGTTACCGTTTCGTATTTGCTAACGAAGATGTAGAAAATATTTTCTAACGCCTAGAATTTGTATTGATGTTCGCAGGTATTAGCATTATTTGAAGAACACGATGATCTAAATGAAACATTAACTGCATTTGTAGAACCTTTTGTAATATTGTTAATTCTAATAGCAAATGCCGTCGTAGGAGTGTGGCAAGTAAGTAATTAATTCGAAGAGCTTAGCCGTTCGTCGTGCAGTGGTTGCGTCGATATGAAATGGTTTTATTGGCACGAATATACGGTTAATGTTGCGATCTGGTCGAAGGCTGTGGCTCGTATCGCAATACCGGGCTGATCAACCTTCTCGACGTACCTCTCCGTCGCTACCGTCTGCGAAATTTGAAAAAAATCACCAGAGGATAACAAGTCGTTTATTAATTCTCGATATGTCGGATTTTTCGGCCGAAAAATTCAGTAAATGGAGAATAATATTTTTGTTGTTTAAACGTGAAATGGAGATTTTAGAATTTGTTTATTTAGATCAAATATGCCTGACAGTGTATAGGTTTTTCGAGATTTTTTTTTAAGTGTGATAGAAAATTGTTCGTAATATTACGCTAGTTGGCAGAATAACTACGATGAAACTTTCATTTTTACGTCATGGAAAACAGCTTTACATGGCGGTTTTCGTTTTCAAAGAGTAGTGTTTGCCAAAAAAAAAATTCGAAATAAAATTTTATTCGTCATTGGAGTAGTGACGTTTGATTTCGGTATTTGGATGGGCGCTTGGGAAAAATCACGATCGAGTTACAACATTTTAAGGTGCTCGAGTTTTTATGTATCGATGTTTAAATTTATTCTCATAGTCGTATATTGTTGGCTCAGGGTTACATATAGTGATATTCCACTTTTTTAACTTGAAGAGCAGGAGTCCTAATAGAGTGAAACAAATGTTGTTTTTTGTCGAAAGTCGATCTGGTTTAGCGCTTGATTATTATAATATGATACCAAAAGTATGCTCAAAAATTTTTAGCCTAATAAGTTAATATTCATTTTTATTATACCCTCTGGATCTAAGTTGGAAAATTTTACGGTATTTTTAAAAATTAAAAAAAAAATAATGGAATTTGAGAATTTTTAGTGTCCAAGAACCATGGTTGAACGTTTGATAGTTATGAAATGACCCCAAAAGTATGCTTAACAAATTTTAGTTGTACTTTCTATAACATGGTCAAATTTAGAAAATTTTATGATACTCCAGACAATTTTCAAAATAATTGGTTAATTAGAAATTTAAAACATTTTTCCTGCCTGAAAATTGTTACAGAAAAATTTTCTCCTCAAAAATTCGGAATGTCACCTTCAAATTTTAAATAAGAGATCGCTCAAAAAGTACCCGACCTTATGTTTCAACTCTTTAAGAAATGTAAAACGTTGGATATATTTACCATTTGTGTAATCACTTTGATATTTTTTCTCAGCTTATACGTTGCTTCATTCATTCATATATCAATATGTGCGAACACAGTGATGTACACTATGGTCGTTGGATTTTCTAATTTACCAAAATAGTTGAAAAAGTTAATCCGCGATATTATTGCGATCAATTTTATGAAAAACGTGGTGATAATAATAAAGCAGCAATAATTTGAAAAGTTTAAAAAGCTTTTGGGAATACTGATGCGAGCCACACGAATTAAAGAGGGGTATAATTACTTTGAAAGTACTTACAAATTCCGTGATGAATCTCATTATGGTGGGCGTTTTCAAAACAAACATGACTTGCGATATTGCTCAAATTTTGTTCTGGTGTTAAAATTTCAAAGTTCCACCATCCGAAAGATTAGCGAAGAAGTTAGAATTACTATAAGATTTGTTCCCATCACCTTAGCTGAAAATTTTCTCTTGAAAAATGTATTTCGAAACCATCAGAGTATTGAAAATATGCATTGTTTGAGCTTTGGAGCATTCGAATAAGTTTTTGTGATTCGAAGAGAATATTATGAAATCGGTTGTACTTGGTGAAAAATGTGTTTTTTGCTTAGATGAAACAAAAAATCTTCGAGAAATTCTTGTGAGGGTCCACTCTGGGCACCATATTCTCTCAGAAGGTAAAGTGACGCCCCATGTTGGTCGCCATTTTTTTTTTTATCAAAAAATGCGAATAGTCCTACGTTAGGTGCAAAAATTCACTTGTTTCTATGATAGCAAGTACCTTACATCGATCTCGTTCCACTTTATTTTTTGCTTGCTTCATGAGCTGGAGAATGTATTTGTGATTTTTTTTGTATGTGCGTGTTATAGTCGATGTAATGGAGTTATCCTGATGCACTAAATATCAATACGTAAATTATCGCATGATAAATGTCAAAATAACAAACGAAGCTGAATTTTGTTTTCGGACGTATGAATTAAAATTAATGGGTAAAAATTATTTTTGAAAGCATGTAATTGAATTCATTATTCATTAAATTCATCTTGAAGGTATTACAATCGTTAAATGTTTCTGAAAATTGAACTCATAAATGTTTGCTTTGGCACCAAAAATAACTGTAATAATTAGGGCTCGAATTTACTAGCAAATACATAATATTTTTTCCCAAAAGCTCCCTTTTTTATGTCATATTTTTTTGTTTCTTGTATGCGTATTTCACACTTGAAAATGCATATTTTCAAAGTTTTCAGCTCATGTAAATTTGCTCTATAATAAAAATATACAAGATTTTTATTGGCATTGATGCTGAACGCATACGTATTACCAATACCTAAAAAAAGAATACAGTACCGCTGCTATAAACGACTGATATTGGTGTATCGAATCCAGAATTTTTGTATAATAACCGGTATCAGTATCCGGACAGCTCAAGAAGTGCCTGGGGAAATAAATATAGAAAATACAATTTTTTTTCATTTATCTCGATTTGAAGTGCTTACGTTAAGATGCTCTGAGTACTGAAACATTTACTGTTCGAATTTTTTAAATTTATAAATAAATAAAAAATATTTCTGTTGAAAATTTTTTATAAAATTAAAAATTATTTGATGCATTTCGAAATGTAAGAAAGGAAAACATGAGCACTGTATATATGAATTTTTTTTTTTTGATTTCATTGAGACGTTTTGATAATCTTTTCTCATCTTAGCTATTCCTTCTGTTTTCAAAGGAGAACATATTCGTTTATAGCGATGTACGATTTTTAAAATTACCTATCAGAGTAGAATTATAAAAAAGGCAATCTTGAAGTATAGTTTTGTATTAAATTGCCGAATTATGGATAAAATGAAAATGGAATCGCAAAATTGAACAAGAATCAGAGCGTGTCTTTTATTTTTCATACTGGTAACCTTGAGCACTTATCCCGTTAGAATACGGAATGTAACGAAAAGAAAAGCAGCGACGACTGATGACGTAATGAATCCTACTTATTAAAAATCTTTTGACGTAGTTTTTGTTGTAGATATGGCTTAGATGAAGGAAAATTGATCGTATTTTTTATTAAAATTTGAAAATTAAAAAAAAAATTATTTACTGCAACCATAAGTTATGGAGTGGACTTGACTATCTATTACACTAAATAATAATATAGAAATTACATTATTCATGAACGAAGGAATCGAATATAGATGTATGATTGATTGCTAATTTTTTTTTTATTAAATTCTTTGTGAACGACTCGTTCTTTAAATTTGATAACACTTAAAAATATCGATTCGTTCGTGAACGATTCATTCTTTGAAACTTCGAAATAATGCTTCAGGATATCGAATCGTTCGCGAACGAAATTTTGAATGTAGAGGCATTGTTATTATGTACCTTTAGCCTATTGAGTCATTCGTGAACGATTCATTTTTTGAAAGTTCGAAATAACGCTATGGAATATCGAATCATTTGCGAACGAAATTTCAAACGTAGATACCCAATTGTTTTAATTGTTATTATGTATCTTCATTTTATTGAGTCGTTCGCAAACGACTCATTCTTTGTTCTTTGAATGGTTCGCGAACGAGCACCTCGAAGTATTCCAAGTCGCAACAACAATCTCAGTTTACTCGTAATACATATGCACGAACGTGTTATCGACAAAACTAACACTACACCGACAAGTATAATGTGAAAATCTCGAAACGTTAATAAACGAAAAGAGAACGCTAACCTTTACCATCAGTTATCGTATTACACAAATTTATATAAATAACCAAGTATTGCGTCGATGTTAGAAAAAATAATTAAGCGTAAAATATTCGCGATCATGTGTACCTTAATTGTATTTGTATAGGTGAATTAATCCGTTCGAAAAAACGTCCCGCGATTACCATATGTAAGTTGTACGTCGGTTGTTTACGATCGTAATGAACTTTCGGTGAATTATATCTGTTTTCTTTATTTTTACGGGCACGTTTATATATGCGACGTTATGTTTATATACTTAAGGTAGTACATAGGATGTTATGAGAGCGCGAATTCCTTAAATCTTTTTTTTTTTTGTTTTGCTTCACGCAAGTATATTGAAGAACGTGCACGGAACTGAAGAAAAAATTCGAGAGAAAGAAATCAAATGAAAATTTTTACGGCTATGCGGAATTCGTTTAAAGTTTTCGCGACCGAATGGCGAATACTTTCGTGAATTATCGAGTATGGGTTTGGTGTTGAAAATTCGGGTATTTTTACCGGTGGCGTAATAGAGATTTAAAGATGGACCAAGATGGAGGTAGACATCAAGTGGAGGAAATAGCGCGAGTTAAATGAGGCGGAATCGTCATAACCTTATTTCATAAATAATTACCTAAATTACAACGTCGCCAATGCGCACAACGCGTTTAACGTTTACTCGTATTTTCGAAGCAAATGGCACAAGTTCAGATATTCTTATTAAGTCGCGAAGAAAGAAAAAAAATCGCCGATTTGTGGTGATAGCCTTTAGCCGAACTTTGAAATGTTGGCGTTTTAATGGAGAGAAAAATTCACTCGACGTACGAATCAAATTGTATCTCGGGTGGAAAAGAGATTTTTCTGTTCGAAGTAAAAATCGAGAAATTGTCAATTTTCAGTATTTAAGTTGTTTCGCGACGAAATTAAATATTATATTTATTAAAACCCTTGAACGAAACAAAGAAAAAAAAAACTGAATTTTTGGCAGATAGCTGTAGGACACCCTTGAAAAAATTGGCAGATGTCGGAGAAATCATGTCTGATAATTCAAGGTGCAAAATTTTTTTTTTTCAAAATTGATCGCAATTTCTTTTTAATTTGAATTTTATGGTCATTTAAGGAATTTGAAAGAGTGGGCAGGAAGCGCTATGGATGTTACTGAGATGACTGAATTATCAGCGTTTTGTACTCAGTTCATTTATCAGCGTTACATTTTCAAATAGAAATCAAAACCGATGACTCAAAGCCAACAGAATAATACAACAAAGAAAACAGGTGGACATTCTCTATATTGATTAACGTGAAGAAATCTTCAAAAGAAAAATTCTTACATTTTAGTAGATAACCAAGCCATTACAGTTCACCTGACTTCGTAAAGAGGAATCGGAAAGAGAGAACTTTGTATTTTTATTTTTTAGACGATTTTTACTTCATTGGTCATTGTAAATGCTCATGAAAATATTACAGAATTTGGCCGGAGAATTTTCATGTGAAATACTGGAAATATTTTCTTCAGATTTTTTTAAATTTCCGTGCACTGTACAGTACACGGTTTTAGTTTCATTTTTCTCAATTTCAAGTTCATTCATTTTCTTATTTAAAAAAAAATTTATCTCCAAAATTAAGCGAAAAAAACTAACCCAGTTAATGAAGAGTTAAAAATGATTAGTTGTGGTTTCATGCTGTAGAATGGGCTGAAGCTTAGTGGCTAGTGTATAAAAATCTCATCTTCTTATAGATTAAATTGGAAGTGAATTTAAAATTGTGTCTTGAAATGTATTGAATTCTTCATAGGCTCAATTCGAGGTCTCAGTATGGCCTTCTAAGTTCGTATCAGTGTGAATCCAAAATAGAGGATGTATCTAGTCAAGAAATTCGCTTGTTCGAATACTGATGAGGCTAAAAAATAAATAATTTTTTTATTAAATTATGATATTTTTTTAACTTGTAGATTAAATATGCTATACTGTATTAATAAAATTAAATTTATTTGGGAGAATAACAAAAATGAATTCGATTAATTTTCAATATTCCAGTTTTGAACTGCCCAGATGCATTTTAAGGACATTGGAAGTAATGGTAAAAGCATTAAAAGCATCACCTGTAAAAACCTGAACTTGTATAAATTAAAAACTCAGCTCTGCCAATGTACTGCAACTACTTATGTTTTTTTTGTTTAGGTGAATTTCCAACTTGAAAACGATAGCTAATGTAGCCTACCTGATTTTGAGAGCGGGTTGAGGAAGGGGAGGTCTTCAAATATTTGCCTTTCAGACTATTTGTAATCATCCGGCAAATGCCCAACTTTTTGATTTAATTATATTTACGTATATATATTTTTCCCTCACGCGTAAAATCTTTCGTTGATGTTTTGATACATCTCCTCCCCCAACAAAACCATGTACGACGAAAGGTAAAAAATTCCTTCGAAATCTCACGATAGACGTCATAACGTGGCGGGAAGTTGAGGCGAATGAGCACGTGGTCGTTCTTAATTTAGAATAACGAATAATGTTCTTTAGCGTTGAGCAAATCGAAGAGGAAAGCTTTTAATTCGATAATGGAGCCGTTACTGTTGGCTTATTGGAAGTGCTGATGAAACGCGGTGCCGAATAATTAACTCGAGACCCGGTACCGGCACGCACCAGTACAACAGAAGCACGCCGTTGATTCGAGAGTAAAATTGTTAGCGTTGTAAAAAAAGAAGACACGCTTACATCAAAGGGAATATTTTCATCGGTGTAAAAAGTAATGGCTGCAAACAATAACAAAAGCTCGGTATATCCAGTTAACATCAATGGGAATAGGAAATTTATGGGCATTCAGCGCTCGATTAGGTTAGCTCGAAGCGGAAATTTTCGATTCGAAAGCGTAGGCGAAGCGTATACGTGTACCGGAGGTACTGGCTGAGACATGTAATTACCACGTTTCGAGGTATTAACGTTATTTTTACACGAGCAGGTATTAGAGGATTGTTGAGAGGTTTTTATTTTTTGAGGCGAATTTTTCACTCGATTCCAATATGTTGGCAATTGAATAATGCGACGGTGATAGACGTAAATTAATGGCGAAAAACCTTGCGGCGTATGAAAATCGCTTAATTCGCATACGTACGGTTGGGCTACCGGTCGTTGTATTAGCTATCGTTCTTTAGCATTTAGTTAATAATAGTTTGGCATTAGGACGGTGTATAGGTGATAATTATTATCTTAATGTGATTTCACCATTTGGAACGAGTTAACGGTAGCCACCACAGTGTATAAGCGGTTTACCATCGCCATTTCGGCAAATTACAATTAGAGGGTTAATTCGAGCGAATTACTATGGAAGGAAATTTACCGCGATGGCGGAATATTACGATGAGCATTATTTTCGAAACATTTCGATTACTTATCAACGCGTCACGTGTACGTATTACGCATTTCGAACGCACGTGGTATTTTAATTAAAAATTATCATCATTTTTATATCCATAAATCGGACGACGTGTGACGTATAAGCGTGGCGAGTTTTATTGACAGTAGTACGTAGGTAGATTTTTACAAGTGGCACGTAATCTCCGAAATTCGAGGTATACATTGTCTACTTATTATACGAACGTTGGAGTGGAGCTTCGAAGGAACGAGACATACGTGTACTATGATATAGGTTTATCTGTACTTAAAACGACGAATGGAATTGTTCGCGATGGCAATGAATGTCGATTACGCACGCAGGAAGTACCGGCGTGTTTTCGATTTCGATTCGTTTAAATACGAGCGATAAGGTTCTCGAAAGGGCGATTTTATTTCGAATTGATAAGGAAATTTTATGAAATTCAGTGTTGGAATTTTTTTTCGGAGGGAGGGAGGGAGAGGAATAATAATTTTTTTTGTTTTAAGTTGAGTTGTTGATAAAATTTAGACATTATAGACTGGCTAATTTGGGAAGGAATGATGGGTGGAGGAGAGAGGTTTTTATTTCTTTTCTCCCTCACTCGTAACGCGAACCTAAATGAATGAAGACTCTCTAACTTAGTTGAGAGGGTGTTTATATGAATATGAAATAGTACTTCGTTTTGATTTTTATTGCGACTTAAAATGGCAGTTCATTTAAGTTCCAGTCGGGCTAGAGGGTTTCTCAAAGGCTCGAAGTTTTTTATCATGGTGTCATACAATACAGTAAGTTGAGAAAACAAGTATGGTATATCTCAAGTTTCAATTTTCTAACTGAATTTGGTTGGAAGTTGGAGCAAAAAACAGCTTTCTGAGAATATTTTGAAATACGAAATTTCTTGAATCATCGTACTTTCCTCACTGAATCTAATTAGAAAGCTCAAATTTCATTTTGTTCAAAATGGATCTAACATTATGATTAGGTAGTCAAAATTTGAGAAAAGCATACGGATTCTTAAATAGCTCAAAATAGATAGGTATAGACTCATGTGATTCGTATGCCTGAAAAGTATAACATGTTCTCCAAGTCTAACCTCATAGGTGGTTTTGGAGGGTGTAAGAAGAGGGTATTTTGTTCAGAACGTGGTAGAGGTTAACGAAAGGTAAAAATGATTCCATTATGGTTGATATGATGTGGTGAGACTAGTTACCAACATGTGGGAATTTTAGTCTCTTTGGTAGAGTTTTTGAAGAAAAATTGAATGCTCAAATTCCTTATGTGCTATAGATTCGAGGCTACAGAATGACCTTTGAAATGTAAGTTAAAATAGACCTAAGATGGCAGATTAATCACAATTTGAGTGATATTAATCGACTCAAATTCAACGAGTCAGTACGTTACTTTTTTTTTGTGAAAATGAAAATGAAAAGGTGAAGTAAAAGGAAGTTGCAAAGTATGAAAAAAGTAACAAATTTCAGATTTTTCGTTTAGTAGACGCTATGTACCTAAAAAGTTTCAGTCTTCAAAGTGAGTAAGAGCTACTTGAAAAATCTAAGCTACGCTGTCAAAATAATTTCAAAAAACTCAGGAATTACATTTTGTTATATGAAGACTGAAAAAATTTTCAACAGTCAGTGTTTATGAATTTCAGAGAGTTTTGATTTTTTTTTTTTTTTGAAAAATGACCAAGTTTTATGTATTCTGAAAATAAATAATAAATAGGTAATTTATAGATGAAAAAAATGGTATAACTTGATATGAGGTTTTTAAAACTCAGTAAATAATAATGCACGATTTTTACCTCATAGGAGCTCTCAAAGTTGCTGATAAATTACATCGTTTAGATGTTTTACCACGTACTTATTCGAACTTCGGGAATTCCTGTTGGATAAAAATTGAGAGTATTTGGTCTAACGAGTATTAAGAATCTCAAATCGAGCCTGCACCATGCACGTGAGCTATAAATTATGCGTCTATTATTAATTTCAAGAAAACATCATTTAATATATTTACAAAAAAAGAAAAAAAAGAAAAAAAATCAAGACCTTGAATTAAAAAAAAAAATTGTCAAATTAATTTTTTTATAGTTTTTAGATAACATTATGTAGTTTTTGAACGTAACGAATTACTTACCTAGAAACATTTTTGTTTAATTTTCAAAAAAAAATCCTCATTTTGCCAAGAGCTTGCTCCTTTCAATTTCGAGGTATGAATTTTTTTCACATTTTATGAGAATAATTAGGAGATTACTTTTCCCACAACTCCTTCACTTTTCAAAAAAAGAAATTTTGCCCAGTTTACTATAGACTTTTTTGATTACTGTAGGCAAGAAGTACAAAATATTCGATATCAGTTTCTCAGCTGGCTCTAGAAGAGATAAATGAGTATTTCCAACTTCGATACGGTTGTGGGTGCAAATATGTATATTTAACAGGAATTTTTGCTCGTCAATATGCACCCCCAATGAAAACTCACCACTAGTGATGCGGCATAGCTGCTTAACATTTTTTGTTGTATTACACGAAGAATCAAGGTTGAAATGGGAAATTTTCGATGCAACTAAATAGCGATTTAAAAAAAATCATCTTTTACGTATGGGAATTCGCAAGCAAGTCGTGTCAACCATGTGCTGTAGTGGGTTACCTCGTCATCGGTGGATTTCGTCTTTCATTGAACACGTGGTTCTTGTCGGAAATGAACTATGATAAAATTTAAATTATTCATAAATTTGCGTTTTGGCATAATTTTTTCCATTCGGGTTAGTAAAATGGGATCATTAATTTGTCGGCTACTGGACATATCAGGCGATATCACACGACCAATGAAAAGGCTCCGCATACGAGAATAATATTAATGAACATACGTATGAATATTATGTGAATCATATACATAAATGTATAGGTACGAGTACGCGAAGTCTAGTGTATTTGATACGTACGTGTGCGTATTAGTGTAATCTATGCGTAATTCATGCGACGTAATCGAATCGCACGAATCAACGTAACGAACGTGGTATCAAACGTGAAACGCGAAATGTGCTCGATGTGAGGTTTAAACAGGTTTTCTCGCATTGGCACGAAGTAAATCCCATTTTTTTCATTTTTTTTCTTTACAGCGTATACGATTATAGCGTATTTTTTTGAAAATTCATTTCATTCGAGTCGGAGGGTTGATAGGTTTTTTTTTCGATCACGTAATGCGAGACAAAACCGAGTAATTTCCCAACTACAGGATACACGAAAAGCGGTTATCACTGGAAAATTGTAACGAGGCGGCATATGGTTTCGCTTAAGAGGCTGGTTAACATGAAATCGCGTAATTTTACTCATTTTCAAGGATAGTAGGTCCCATATGCGCTTTATTGCTTATTGGCGATCAAGTTTGAATATTAATTGTACCGTGCAATAAAATTATTCTCATATCGACGTTTAATCGATTTTTATGAAAGCTGCGTGTTCGACGATCGTAGAAATAGACGATGGTAGTAAACGTAATTTTTATTATCTTTCTAGGAAAGAAATGCCGAATCGGCGATCGAAGCTCTAAAAGAATACGAACCCGAAATGGGTAAAGTAATCAGGGCGGATAAATCCGGTGTACAGAAAATTAGAGCTAAAGAAATTGTTCCTGGAGATTTAGTCGAAGTGTCAGGTAACGTCGACGATTGGAAAAGAATATATCGAGGGATTTAATCGATTATCGTTGATTTTTATTTTTATTTTTTCAGTCGGTGATAAAATTCCAGCTGATATTAGATTAATAAAAATATACTCTACTACGTTGAGAATCGATCAGTCGATTTTGACTGGTGAATCTGTTTCTGTGATAAAGCATACAGATGCTATTCCTGATCCTCGTGCTGTCAACCAAGTACGAGCTTTTTCCCTTAAAATGGATTTGTTCGGAAACACCAAATTAATGGAAACTTTCATTCGATTCTTTTTTTTTCAGGATAAGAAAAATATTCTTTTCAGTGGTACCAACGTTGCTGCCGGTAAGGCTCGCGGTGTCGTCATGGGTACCGGTTTGAATACAGCTATTGGTAAAATTCGTACCGAAATGTCGGAAACGGAAGAAATTAAAACGCCGTTGCAACAGAAATTGGACGAATTCGGTGAACAACTGTCGAAAGTTATTTCGGTCATTTGCGTAGCCGTATGGGCCATCAATATCGGACATTTCAACGACCCCGCCCACGGTGGTTCGTGGATCAAAGGAGCTGTATATTATTTCAAAATCGCGGTCGCATTGGCCGTAGCTGCCATCCCCGAAGGTTTACCGGCTGTGATTACGACTTGCTTGGCTTTGGGTACTCGTCGTATGGCCAAGAAGAACGCCATCGTTAGATCGTTGCCGTCTGTGGAAACGCTCGGATGTACCTCGGTCATTTGCTCAGATAAGACTGGTACATTGACCACCAATCAGATGTCCGTTAGTAGGTAAGGGCGGTAGTGGAACTGATTTTGAATTTTATTTGCCTCTGCTGTCGTGGAGAACTGGATTAACTTAAACGTAGAGTTGTAGGTTTACTCTTTCCATAGATGTTGTATAAGTGGTGGCGTTATCAGAGCTATGTCGAAATCAAATTTTCAAGAATGAGGAATAATATTAGTTAAGGCTCGAAATTCTCTTTTGAAGTACGAAAGCATGAAATAGATGAGAACATTTTCCAAAAAATGAGAAATTTCTCGGAAATTTCGCTATCAACTGAATTGATGAAAACTTGAACAATAAGTATGAGAAAGAACACGGAAATGTACAAAAAAGTACAATTTTTTTGTTTAAACTTAGTGGACATCTTGTACGATGAATTGGTGATATCACATTTTTCAAAAAAAATAGAGCAAATTAAAAAAATTGATATGCAATGAGTCGTACTTACAAAAATGAACTTACTAGTAAAAAAAAATTCAGTCGGTAAAATTCGTTCATTTTCACATTTTTGGAACCTCTAAGCTCCCCTTCCGAAGTAATGAAATTTGAAAAAATTTATTTGCAGCGAGTAGTACTTATAACAAATGAACTTATTTGTGAAAATGTGCCCATTGTACAGTCTGTAAAATTTGATTTTCACATGAGAATTTTACTTCTTGAGAAGTATAATGCGTTGCACGTAAAACTTTTCGATTTTCTTGAAAATTTATTTTCAATATTGCTCATAAATGGGGTCATCATTTACACCAGGACTACTTACTACACTAAATAAAGCTTGCAGGAAGTTCAGCGGCTGCGGAAGATTTTTTGGGTGGGGCGGAGAAGGAAGTGTAGAAAATGAGAAATCACAGTGTATAGAGATAAAATGTTTCTTTAAATTATTTTTTTTGTTTAGGAAAGGACAGGTGAGAGATAATTGAATGTATTGTTACATTTCACATTAAATGATCATATTTTCAGTTTTTACCATCATATTTTATTTCAAAAAAAAATAATAATAATAATAATAATAATAATAGAAAATAAGAAATGAAAATCAGTTTTGAAATTGATAAGAAATAATTTTAAAAATGATGAAGAAATTTACCATGCTTTTATTTCATGAAGAGTGTTCTTTTTTTATTGATTGAAAAAAAATGAATTGAGAATTCACTCAGGGACTCTATTGAATGTTCTGCAATCGTTGTTGTTGTTGTTGTTTTTATTACACTCCTCCATAATTTTTTTATTTCGTTTTTGTCCACTCTATGTTGATACGAATTTAAAAAGTCATAATTGTTTTGTATTTTTCAAGAAGTAGATACTATCTTTCGAATAAATTTTCAACAATTGTGAAGTTAATTCATTCCTCCGCAACTGCTGTGGCAAAGATAAATGCTATTTCAAAATAAACAAAATTACAATTTCTCTTCCATAGAATGTTCATTTTCGACAAAATCGAAGGCTCTGAAGCTTCATTCTCGGAATTCGAAATCACCGGATCAACGTACGAACCGATCGGCGAAGTATTCCTGAAGGGACAAAAAGTCAAAGGTGGTGATTACGAAACGTTGCACGAATTGAGTACAATTTGCATAATGTGTAACGACTCTGCTATCGATTTCAACGAATTCAAACAAGCTTTCGAAAAAGTACGCAAAGGCGAACTTGAATTATTTATTTAGATTTTATTTGTTGTTTTTTTTATGATGAATGCTACTTTTTTCTTGGATTTTTATAATTAAATTTTATTATTTTTAATTATAAAATTTTATATGTTAGTAATTTATTTTTATTTATCCGGTAGGTCGGTGAAGCTACGGAAACCGCATTGATCGTATTGGCGGAAAAATTAAACCCATTCAATTTACCGAAACACGGTTTAGACAGAAGAACTTCCGCCATCGTCGTACGTCAAGATATGGAAACAAAGTGGAAGAAAGAATTCACCTTGGAATTCTCCAGAGATCGTAAATCTATGTCGTCTTATTGCATTCCATTGAAACCGACTAAGTTGGGCACCGGTCCTAAACTGTTCGTGAAGGGAGCCCCCGAAGGTGTTTTGGATAGATGTACACATGCTCGTATCGGATCTCAGAAGGTAAATGAGAAATATCGATTGGCTGGCTTTCTCAGAGGCTAACTCGAAGTAATGTATTTTGTTGGAATTTAATTTCATTCATTTTTTCATTCTTAGTTCCCATTGAACGCCGCTTTGAAGAACAAGATATTAGAATTGACCAGACAATACGGTACCGGTAGAGATACGTTGCGTTGCTTGGCCTTGGCTACCGCCGATAATCCGTTGAAACCGGAAGAAATGGATTTGGGCGATTCGTCTAAATTCTACACCTATGAAGTTGGTTTAACCTTCGTCGGCGTGGTTGGTATGTTGGACCCTCCGAGGAAAGAAGTATTCGATTCTATTCAGAGATGTCGCGCTGCTGGTATCAGAGTTATCGTCATCACTGGTGATAACAAAGTAAGACCTTTGATATTACGTAAATTTTGAAAAAATTGGGAACAAGTACTAAATGAATATACGCGATAGGCCACCGCTGAAGCTATCTGTCGCAGAATCGGTGTATTCGGCGAGAACGAAGATACCACCGGAAAATCGTACTCGGGACGTGAATTCGACGATTTACCCATCGCCGAACAGAAAGCTGCTGTTGCCAGAGCCAGGTTGTTCTCTCGTGTCGAACCTGCTCACAAATCGAAAATCGTCGAATATTTGCAGAGCATGAATGAAATCTCCGCTATGGTTGGTATTATTGTCGATGATTGGCCATGAATTAGATATTCTTTATTTTATCCCTTCTTACGTGATTTCGCAGACTGGTGATGGTGTGAATGACGCTCCAGCTTTGAAGAAAGCCGAAATCGGTATTGCCATGGGTTCCGGTACCGCTGTAGCCAAATCAGCATCCGAGATGGTGTTGGCCGATGATAACTTCTCATCTATTGTAGCTGCCGTAGAAGAAGGTCGTGCTATTTATAACAACATGAAACAATTTATTCGTTATCTCATCTCATCGAATATCGGTGAAGTCGTCAGGTAAATAATTTCAAAGAGGTGTCGGTCTTATTTTCGATCGTAAAGTAATGTCGTTAAATAATCTCGTGACGTTTCAGTATTTTCTTAACTGCCGCTCTCGGATTACCCGAAGCCCTTATCCCAGTACAGTTACTATGGGTAAATCTAGTCACTGATGGTTTACCTGCCACCGCGCTCGGTTTCAATCCACCAGACTTGGATATCATGAGTAAAGTACGTAGTAACGTGATAAAAAATTTTTTTTTTTGGGTAATTGGCTTTCGAGGTTATTTGTTATATGATACCGAAAGGTTATCGGTGTCGTCTAATTATTCGTTACTATTTTTTCTTTTTCTATAGCCACCAAGAAAAAGCGACGAAAGTCTCATCTCCGGTTGGTTGTTCTTCCGATACATGGCTATCGGTGGGTATGTAGGAGCTGCTACAGTCGGAGCTGCCGCATGGTGGTTCATGTACAGTCCAGAAGGTCCGCATATGACGTATTATCAATTGGTAGGTTTACTCGAGCGAATTTATAAAACGTAGTAGACGGAGATTAGATTATGAAAATTTTTCCAAGGTCGGATCCCACCTTTTATTTCGTATCAGCGAACGCAAAGCGTTGATATGGAAGATCGTTACGTAATATCGTTATCGAGTGTCCACTCGAGTTTTATGAAAGTTGTTTTCGAATCGATAGAACACTCGTAGTTCGCCAATCGAAGCGTAAATTTTGCAGTTGTGCATTTTAAAGCGATTGAGCTTTGTTTACGCTTTGGCGAGTTCGAAAGGTGATGGTATATCTTTTTTTGGTCGAATGGGAGAATATGTAGAGAAGTAGAAGAGGGTCAGAAGGGATATTTACTTAGAAAATTATAAATGCGAAAAAATTCTTCACTTTGCTGTGTAGGACGTTCGAGTTTTTTTTAGGATTTTTTTTTAATCTACATAAATGGCTAAAAATGGATTTAAATTATCTAGACTCATTTTTTGACTGCGAAAAAATGACGAGAAAATTTCGATGTTTCGTTTTCCTGGAATATCTTGCAGAGGGGACTCGTACGACAGAAATAATGTGATGTACAAATATCATACTCTCAATTTCACACAACTTCTTTTTAAGTGCTTTCTTTATAAACTCAAGAAAAACCTCAGAAAGTTCTCTTCAAGTTGACCCTCATAGTAATATGCAATTCCAAAAATTAAAAAATTAGATATAGTTATATGAACAAGCAGTGTCACCAACTACCTAAAAAAAGTGATTGTTTTATTAATTTTTATTTCTGTTGTTGATTTTTATTCCACCTTAAAAATTTGCCTATCATCAAAAAATTATCAAGAAATTCACTTTTGTGATCCTTTCCATAGAAAACCAGTTGAATTGTTTTATAAAAATATTTGATTCGCCTTAAAAAATTAAATGCAAAAATACATTTGCTCATATCCAGTAATGGGATATTGAGGGAAATTTCCCATATCGTGGGATTTTTTTAAGTGAAAAAAGAAAGCTAGGGGAAAAGTAAGATTGTGGGAAATTTTGTCCATTAAAGGGAAAATTTGGGAAATATTGTATTTAGAGAGGCAAAAATGTGGCAAATTTTTTTATTGAGCAGAAAAACTGGAAAATTTGGATTTTACATTATTTTTCTCATGAATTGACTTGTCCATTCGGAGTGGCTGACATCTGGTGGCGAATGTAGGAACTGTTAAAAATAGGATAACATTTAAAAAAATTCATTGGCTCTTAACGGGAGCATTTTCATTTTTCACGTTATACGCTGAAACAAAGGGATTTTTTGAAATTTTAGTAATGTAATTATGTACAGAGGTTTTTATGCTCTTTCTAACGATGTATTTTTGATGACTGTAGCACTTAAACTCACAAAAATATTCATTTTTTATGAAATCATAATTTATATTTTAACAAAGAAAAAATGATTTTTCAACACTAAATTCGAAATTAAGTTCAAAATCATGGCGTTTATGTAGACATTACTGCAGAGAATAATCAAGTTATCAAGAAAAACTGCTTTTAAAATGTAAACGGTTGATTTTTATCGTAAGTGCAGTTTTTTAAAATTGAATATTTTCGCAAATATAAACGCTACAGCTGTCAAAAATACATTGTTGGAAAGAGCATAAAATTCTCCATAAATAATTATATAACTAAAATTTCAAAAAATCCCTTTGTTTTTGTGTAAAACGTGAAAAATGAAAATGCTCCCATAAGATTAAGAGTCGATGTATTTTTTGAATGTTATCCTATTTTCAATTTTAGGCTTGGTTTTTTTTCGTGGTAACTGCAGCGCACTCTACACGTTCGTGAACAGGTCAATAATGTAGCATATTAAATCTCTATGAAAAAAATTAGAGGGAAAAAAGGAACTTTCTGATTTTCTGTGGGGAATTGATTGCACGTTGAAGTATGGGAAAAACTATGATTTGAATATCCCATCACTTGTCATATCCGCCTTCCCTCCCCCCCCCATACACATGAAGAAAAATTCAATACATGGTACATTTTGTTCCCTAGAATAAACATGATTCTCATACGTTAAGGCGGCTACACACGAGCGAGCCGTACGCGAACATCAGCCGAGCCGAACCTCGAACGAGCCGTCTGCGAGTGGTTTGCGAGCCGCTCGAACTGTACCGCGAACATACCCCGTAAAACACGAACTACACATTTGATTCCTTTATGCTCGTCAAAAAGCCGACGTACCAGCGAGCCACGAACCATCCAATATGGTTCGTGGCTCGCAGTATGTTGCAGGTTCGTTACAGGCTCGTTGTAGGTTTGGCTCGTGTTCGTTGGCCATCCACACGGGCGAACATTCGTTGCGAACAGGTCCACGAGCGGTTCGTTGCAGGTTCGGCTCGGCTAATGTTCGCGTACGGCTCGCTCGTGTGTAGCCGCCTTTAGGGTTCAGGTGTGTAGCGCACTGCAGATTGCCTCACACCCCTCCTTGAATATCTCTTGGGATATGTCACACCTCATATCGCATTTCATATCGCATTATAAGTGTTACCTAATTCCTTTTTGCTCACGCAGGAAAATGCTGAGTTCAAAACCAATTATCTTTATTGACTTTTTTTCTAAAAGTTGGAAGGTACTCAAAATTTGTAACTATTTTTAACTTATTGAATCAGTTTTGTATTATCCTTTTTAGCATTCATAATGTCTAGTTTATAATTCTTTCTTAATTTTTCAACATAAAATTATCATTTGTACGCCTCAAAATCTAACCAAAGTGGCCTCGAAGGATATTGGGAAAAAATGACCAAAAAATAGTTACGATTATACGTTTCTTCGATTAAATTTATGTAATATCTTCACGCAACTTTGTTTCATAGACTCATCACTTGAGTTGCATTGGTAATGGAGAAGAATTCAAAGGTATCGATTGTCACGTATTCCACGATCCTCATCCTATGACTATGGCATTATCGGTGCTTGTAACTATTGAAATGTTGAACGCCATGAACAGGTAATTATTGCTTGGAATTGTAACGAACATCGCCATAGTACGGTATTCGATTTTAATAATTATTCTGTTTCATCGTAGTTTATCGGAAAATCAATCGCTCATTGTTATGCCACCGTGGTCGAATATGTGGTTGATCGCCTCCATGGCTCTTTCATTCGGTCTACATTTCGTCATCCTTCACATCGATTTCTTATCGGTGAGTTAATCGATTAGCGAAAAAATCGTACTGATCTGAGAACACTACTCGATTCGATGGTAATATTTTACGTTAATTTTTCAGACCGTGTTCCAAGTCACGCCTTTAACATTAGACGAATGGTTAACGGTAATGAAGTTCTCCATACCTGTAGTACTGCTGGATGAAACGCTTAAATTCGTCGCCAGGCGATTCGCCGACGGTAAGGACGTTTTCAAATCGCTTTGGGGCATCGTTCTTATGTGGTCCGTTTTCTTCGCCTTAATAGTGTATGGGCCACTGTAAACAAAGGCGGCGTGTTGTTTCTCTCACTGCTCTATCTTCTAATTGTTCTCCTTTAATCGGCGTTTCTTTTTTACATTCTCATCTATTATTCGATTTCTGATTATAATTCCCGTATTTAATTCTTCTCTTTGTACTGATTGGAGTTCTGAGCATTCCGATTTCGCACATTCTTCCTTTTATTTCGTTTTTATTATTGTCTTTTTAGCGTAGCGAACCGAACGAATTATGAATTTCGTTTTTGAATAGTAATTAAAATGATCGAAAAAAAAAAAAACAAAATTATAAATAGATCTCAAACTTCGAAAATTCCTCCGATACGTTGATATCTGTATTGTGTTCCGCATACCTGTTAGCTTGAATTTTTTTAAAAGAAATTCTTTTTATATTTTTTCAAGTTTTCACGTACTTTTTGTAGTCGTTTTATATAAATAAGGATTTATATATAATTAGAGAAAACGAAAATGAAAAATAATTCTGTTCATAAATATTGCGGAATACAAAATGTTCGACAAAATTATTTGAAAAAGTTATGAATATTACGACAATTTGGAAGATAAGTGCCTTAAACTAAGAGTACATACTGCTGATATATTGGGGTAAGACGGTGTGTTGTGTTTGTTTGTATTTTTTCTGTATAATTAATTTGGACAAACGGTTTTCAAGACAGCCGAATAGTCAAAAAACTAAACACCTCTTTTTATTATTAACAGCCGATGCTGTATTGTGATGTGTAAATTAAGTAACGTTTTTTAGTCTTGTAGTTTTTTTTCCTCTAAACATTCATTTTTTTTTGTAATTTAAATTTTTTTTGCATTTTCCCACTATGATAAAATGATGTTTCCTTCTTGTTTTACCGAGTAAACGAGGTAGAATTAAGCGTTAGCCGTTTGTTGTATTCGTTAAAGATTTTAGCTTTTAGGGTTTCGAGTGAATCAAAATTTTTCCACTGCATTGGATGAGAAAAGGTTTTGTGGGATTCGAAGTTCAAGCTTGTTATTTTAGAGGTGATAGTTCTGCAATCATAGAGAGCGATTGAAAAGAACTCGTACTAATCAAACTTCTGCTCTCGAATAGATTTTCTTTTGATTAGAACGCGAAGGTTGGGTAATTATATCACCTACTACTACTTAGCTGTTGATTCCTTTTCTGGGTCATATGGACTACGTCCATGCAAATTTACTCGTGAAATTTGACAATTTAGGAAATTTCAGTTTTATCCAAAAAAAAAAATTCTATAACGCATGGTTTGCTTCACTCGAACAAAAAGAATTCAAATTAAGTTAAGATCTATGTGTAGTTTTTATTTATCAGTAATTTCATTATCATAATGTAATAGTGCAGGGTTCATGAATTTTTTTTATGTAAATAATCGAGATTCTAAAATATCTCTATTATTATTTTTCGTTTTTTTTTTCAATTTAATTATATTATTTATTTTGTCGAAAAGATGATGAAAAAGTAGCATTATTTGTTTGTAAGGAAGCGGCAGTTCGCAATGTTTGTGATACGTTATTTGCAAAAATCGTTTAGTTAAGCTGCAAAAAAAATTATATATAAACGCGATAAAACTTTATTATGTCTGTATGACATATAAGGATTTTTTTTGGCATAATAATTCGTAACGGTAAGAATTATCAGTTGGGATGTATTTTGATGGAGTATCGATTACTCGATGCAGTATAGAAGAATATTGAATCAGTCTCAGTTGTACATAGCTTTTAAAGAAAGCTTCCCTAATTAACACGAGAATTTTACGCTTTTATTTTCTTGTTTTGTTTTTATCAACTAATCGTTTTAAATTTTAATGTTTCCCTCCCTATTTTTAAAAATTTAAAGGATAATTTTTTTCGACTTTTCGCTGTATCATATTTTCCTGATTTAAACATTACTGCTAAAATAGTAATTTACATTGTAGACAATATAAATGTAAATTGAGTTTATTGTGCAATTTTGATTAATTTATGTATATTTAGTATATTATTACCGTTATAAATTATTCCAATGAAACGTGTATTTTTTTCTACGGCGTTTTATAACCGCCTGCGTATTCATTTCCATCGCTGACTGGTTTAAACTAACAAATGTCATGTATCATTGCTTCGGTATGAGTGACCCAGCGCTGTTACCATTACTCTAGTTGATGAGTAGTGTAGCTGTGATGATAGATGATTGAAGATGAAATATTACGCTTATCTTTCATAGTTTTGATAGACCTACTAATCCCATATACCTACCAATCTACCTATGCTTTCTCGTTGAAGACAATTGAAAAACGTAATGATTATTGTGTAGTACAGCGATTTATATCATTAATTGTTCCCATATTATTATAAATGTGATGTTTTTATTCGTGTGTTATGTTAAAACAAGGTATTCTACTGACGAATACTGGTGTTGAGGTGTTCAGCGTGAATTCAATCCTTCTACTGCTGAAATGTCGCTGAGCTGATTTTTCGAACGATTGGTATTTTCGCATTATAAGTGTAATATCTTCTTTGAATGTTTATGGGTATGGAATTTGTACTTGGTAACGATGCAACAAATTTGTACGTTCAGCTTCGCTTCACACCGAACGAATATACGTGAAAAAGCTTTCAGTGTCAACGATCGATTGGTAAAATCCAAATTCACGTATTTGAAATTTTTAAATAGGTTCATCAGCTTACATGGTTCGAGAACGAGAGGAACGTTGGAATGGCAACTCACACGATAAAGTCGAATAATAGGTGTGAATTAGCGGATATTGTTTTTCAGTTTCATTATTTTAAAAATATTATCGATATTATTTAATATGTCTATATTTTAGTATACTTAGGTTAGGTCTTTATAAGGGTATTAAAAATGTGATGCGTTCGAGTAGTTCTTTCTTCGTTTAATATGACTACGAGATTGAACGAAAATTGCTGACAACGAATTTTGTTTTAAATACAATTATGATATTTTGATTTCATTTTAATCGTCGGAATTGTGACTAAGAAAATTGAAAGTATTTCTCGGCAAAGGAATAAAGATAAGAATCGATGGCGAAGTTCTTCTAGTTCGTTTATATGTACTTGGATATTTCGAGGCAAAAATGAGACTATTTTTGAATCGTTTCTAATGCTCAGCTGTGATCGATTAGTTATTTTGTAGTTTACGAAATGATAGAATTCCATTAGGTACCCTAGCTCTACTAACATCCTCTATCTTGCTTTTTTTAACAACGATTGCACGGAGATCTGTGGCTACACATTGGTGACTATGAAGTTCTTCGGTTTTCAGGTAAGAAATTCACTATTTATACTAAAACCAATTTCAGTTTATTTTATCGGAATCCGTACTAATATATTATTTACGTAAGTGACCATTTTGTATTAGGGATATGATGTAATTTGCGGAAATACATTTTTATTTTTACAGTTGGACCTGCCGTTAAACAGGAAAGACAGTGGTAAAAACAAGGCCACGTAAACGCATTAAGCTACCAACTATGTACAAATACCGATTAAAATGCTCTAAAATAGTTATTATTTTTTTGTAGTCTAAATACTTATATGATAGTACGTAATGCTCAAAAATATATAGGTCTATACGAAAAGTATTTGAATTTAGTCGATATATCGAAGTTTTGTATAGTATTTTAGATTTTTATTGGTTATTTTGTGGCTGCGTTAAAACCGATAACTGATAAGATTTAAATTCTCAGCTGCCTTAACACCGCTTATTTTTTTGTTACAGAATATGCCAACAAAGCGTGGTGATTATGCTTTTTTTTTGGCTGATTTTCTTTCGCTTTATTGAAACGCTTCTCGTAATAACACGACGATAAATGAACTTATAACATAACCGCTTAATGGTGTTCAACGTTTATTAGTTGGATTTCTGTCTTGTGATGTATGTAATGACAGTTACCTATTGTAGTGTTTTGCATTCCTTCAATCCCTGTGCACCTACGTTATTCGCAACTTTCGCCGTAAAAATTCCTTTCTTCACAGCTTCACTGCGGTGGCTGATTGCACAATTTTAATGCTTCGCTTTGAAACATTGTTTTATGGTTTATTGGTGTGAATATTATTTTTTAATTATATATTTAAATGTACGTTGTTTGAAACGAATATCGTAGGCTCAATAATGAAATGTATATTCAGCGGTTGTTAATAATTATTTTTTTAAATTTAATTTAATGAGTAAAATTTAACAGGTAATCTTTAATTCATAATCTGTGCTAAGTGTAAGTTATTATTGAAATTTTCAAAGTGAGCGTTATAGGTTTTGCTGTTAGGCGAAGTGTATCTGCCGCAAGTGTTTGTTGTTGACAGAATGTAAAATTTGTTGATTCGAAATAAATTGTTTTTATTGTTGATTGTTTACTTAATGCTTTTTAAGCGAAACTCGATATTACATGGAATTCAAATGGAAAACATACCAGAAAACGAATTGAAAACTTCACTTATAATATGTATTTATTAACTTATAGGTAACATTCTTCATGAAGAATAATGTATTATTGCACCTTCGTAAATTCTTATCATCAAAAAATTAAAATTATCATTCAAGATTTTTTAATCTTAAGAAGGTAATTTGTCATGAAAATTAATACTACAAAACCATTACAATTTGCACATCAATTAATGAAAATGGTATCTAGGAGTACTTATACATAAATATGATTAACAATCAACAAATCCAGTTTAAATATTAATTAATTGCATAGAAGTAAAAATTGAAATATTGATATTTTCGAATTAAAAGGAGAAAAAAACAAGAGTATATCGTTTTTAAACAAGAGTACTATATTTATGAAACATAGAGAGAACGTATATAAAATTAAAATTATGAGAGTAAAATGTCATAGATATCAATTCCATTTCTAGGTATAAAAAAAAGTAAAAACCTTCTCATTATAATTAAGAAAAGAATACATGATATGATTCGATGAATGGAAAGTATAATTTAATTGGGTCCATTAAATCGAAAACTGCTTATTAGTAAATTTTAAATTGAATCTGCAATTGAGAAGGTATCTTTATCTAATTAAAACACCGCCTAATTAAAGCTACTTTGTATAGTTTTTATGCGATATGAAAAATAATGGTATGGTAATCAAATATTTATCACAGATGAAATATATTGTGCCTTCAGATAAGGTGGTCTTTATAAAATAATTCAAAATAAGAGCTTCATTATCGAATCCTTAGCAAGTTATAGAAACATAATGAGATCAAATACACTGGTGTTTTATATTTATATACATGATTGATTACGAACCATGTAATCACACTACCTATATTTTGTATTGTAGTACTAATGCATATGTTGATGAAACATGATATGATGAACACTAACATAATTATAATTCATTCAGGTAGGTATGTATTCATTCATCGTTGACCTGGAGCGAACGATTAATATGATTGTTGTTATTGTTAAATATATTCTCACTAATGGGCATATCCGAATAGGAACCCAAAGGAATGGTTTGACAGAGTTGCGCTATTATGATATACAATGTCCAACAAGTAAACAAAAATAACCCCAAAACAATAGTTAACGTAGATAGCACCGATAAAAGTAGGACAAAAGCCACGGCAACTATTGCACCTGAAAAAGATGGAATTTTCAGAAGTTACTAGGTAAATTAATTTTTGATGTTGAAAATGAAAAATATTTGTTAATTTAAAAATTAGATATGCTTACCTTCTAAAAACAAAAATCCTGCAAACGTAATAACGAATGTAACTATAGCAAAAATTAGGAATAAGCAGATAGGTACAGCATAAGCAAAAATGATCAGTAATACCATTATCGATAATACAGGATAGGTATCGAAACACCACATCATAGGGGCCAGCATACTTTGCAGATCATATTTGCAGTTATATGCTGTCCTAATTTTATTTAATAGTATTTCCAGGTAAGTTGAAACATAGAGTGTCCACGACATTGCTAAAAAACTTATTGAACGAGAAACACCAGAACAACGAACAATAAGATATCACATTATAAAGTACCTTCGGCATTTACGCTATAATAACGAATCGCTTGTAAATTTTTCCTCACTTTTACTCGAAGATAAAGTGATGAACACAATTTTTATTATAAGAAAAATGAATCAGAAACGATGGAAATGATAATTATCTTGAGTGATAAAATAAATCGAAAGAAATCAGTGTTGTATATTGCAGTAAAGAGGAAGAAATGAAACGCAGGTGCTAACCTTAGTAAGCCTATCTGTATAGGTATTAGGTATCTGAAATCTGAAACGTATAGTGAAACCTGAGCTTGACTTGACAGTTCACTGGAACAAAAATTTCAAAAGTAAATCCATATTTTTAACCTAAATATGCTGAACAGTCTATTTCAATTGGTGACTTACTTTTTCAACATTTTTTGTTGAAATTATGTTCTTTACTCTTTATATAACTAATTATCTACCAGTTGAGTTCATATTGTCAAGGACTAAGTTATTCCATTTCGTTGTTTTCTTCCAAGAATTTTTAAACCACAGATAATATCATTATTCGAAGTATTCTATGGACAAACATTTACGATGAAAAAATTGATACCTACTTGTCCACATGGAAACTTAAAAACCTCCAATTTTGAATTGCATTCTCTTATATTTTCAAGGTCCTCCTCTTATCATTTCGTTTACTTAGGCATACATATATCATGGGTACTTGAAATAAATCTGTTTTAAACTTTTTTTCTTCAATTAAATTACTATTATCATTTATCTGTTCCTACAATTTACGCGTAGCCAAAAATCTATAATCTATAAAATGTAATGTTTGATAGTATCAGTCATATCCGTTGCGGTTTTAATGATGTTTGAAAATAATGATGGAGTAAGATAAAATAAAAAATAAAATACTTCGTAAATACGTAAAGAAATATCTGCGTTAGTACCTATCTATAATTTCCGTTCTGCTACATCCTTTTACCTAGGTTATTTCCGATAATTTCATTTTAGTAGGGATAGGAATAAAAGATAAAAATAAAATCCAAGTTTTTTTCTCATGATTATAGGCAGAAATTTAATGATTTTTGAAATTACCTGCTTAATTACATAAATGTAATATGTAATGATATTTATGTAGTCATTCATACTGTATTATTTTTTGTCCATAACTTTAGTATGGCAGACTTGATTTTGGCAATTTTCTTAACATTTCTTTATTATTTATCTTTTATTTAGGGTGAAGTATTGGACATCAAGCACATGAGGAATGAAAGAGGCAAGACAGCAAATCATTAATGAATGTACAGAATTTCATGAAAAATAATTATTTCCACAATAATGTAGTATAGGTACCTATTTTCAAATTGTATTAAACACCTCAAGCATGAAACACTTTTTCATGTTAAAACTTGGCTGCACTGATAAGTAGTCTTATCAGTAATCCTACACAAACACAACAATAAAATTCGGCTCTAAGATTTTAAGTTATTAGGTAATTATATTTTATAATTTACGTGAAACCAGGTATAAATAAAATAAAATTTAAATAATTGAACTTA
>VFXL01000456.1:0-40001 GCA_009761765.1 Phenacoccus solenopsis | reverse complement strand
TTTTTATTTTCATTGGTTGTTGTTCTCAGACTCTTGTGGCTGGGAGAAATCTATATGGAAACCAAAATTGACAACACAAAAAAAGTAACATACTCGAGAGTAAAATTCTTCGTGAGTTTCTTATGAAAACTTTTGAAATTTGAAAATAAAGAAGATAAGATACTTCTCTTTCATTTGTTCAGAACGAAAAATTCAAATTTTAATTTATAAGAAACTTATAAGCTATGAAATATGGCCTCCTCAAAAGCCAATTTATTTTAGCGTTTTTCTCGACAAAAAATTACTTAATCAAAAGAAGCTTCTGTGAAGTTTCTCAAATTCTGTATATTTCAAATTTCAAGTGAAACAGATAATTAGTATTTGAGAATCAAAGATGTACGAAAATGGCCATTTCGCAGGCAAACCAGCATGCAATCGTGTATGTAGAACAGACCTTATAGTTATAGCGAGAAAATCATCACCTTACAAATAGCTTTTTGTTGAAAAAAAAAGGGAATAGAAAAGGCTAAGCTAGTAGCGAAAGAAGTAAAAGATTTAAAAAACACTATGATTTAAATGAGACTTATATATAGTATAGAACGATCACCTAATCTTTGAGCTGTTTTGGCCTTAAGAAATAAATTAAACTATGAATTCAAACCACTATTGTAAAAACTGTTTTTTAGATAAGTAGTGAATTAAATGACATATTAATATATAAAGTCTTGATGATATAGAAGAATGAATAATAAGAGACAAATGTGTGATTATAGATAAGCCCAAAGAAATAAAATGAAAAAGTTACCTCAATAGCTACAAAATTTAGGTTTTTACTTACGTGGAAAAATTTGATGAAATGATTATATAATGGAACAAATAGCTACTATACATTCTATTATCATATTTGTGGTGAATAAGGAGGAGTGTTGTGTTGTGTTATATGGTAACACCATCTAAATGTAACACGAGATGATTAGATTAGAATTTACAATAACATGAGAACGAAAATTATTAAAAAAAGGCATTAAGTCCTTTGTGTTTTTTTTTTTTAATATTTTATTTTCATTTATTGTTCCCAAAAGGTGCAAAAAAGAACTTATATTGTGTATGAAAGCAAAGAAAAACTTATTTAGGTGAGATTTTCAGATATAGGTACAAACATAAAACAATTGTTTTCAACAGTTTCCTAATGATAATGAAAAGAAACAATAAGCAAACCTCTTAAAATAAACGTTAATAAAATTAAATTTACAATATGTAGATAAGGTATGCATAGCTCATTTCACTGATGAGAATACTTGAATTAATCTTCAGTGAAATAATCTATGCGAACCTTATCAGTGATAGGTTTAATTCTAGTATCTTCAATTCTAAGAGAGCCTACCTATTACTCGTATTCTTTATCATTATTTCAAGAAAGCTATTGAAAAAAAGGCATAAAGTAATTATTATAAGATATCTACATATATCTAAAATCTCTACAAAAATATCAAGTACCTGAAATACACAGCCAAATTCTCATCTACTTTACCTCCAAAAGGTCATGTTCAAGAAACAAGGGTACATCAGCACAACTGTTTTTGAAAATGAACAGCACAATGGTTAAGTCGCACCAGATATCCTTCATCAAACACCCTCATACTTAGGTATTAACAGCAATGTTTTACGATGCCATATAAAGGTTATAAAATAAAAATACAAACACTTACTTACCGAATTGATGTGCATCGCACGAAAGTCACAACACAAACTAAACTGAGAATTAAATGTCGACTTATATTTATAATAAAACAACAAAGTTTCCATTAGCCAATCGTAGAGCACCATTTTTAGAAGTAATCTGATTGGTCTTAAATTTTGTTGCAATCTATACTTATACGACTTGTTACCTGAGAAAAGATCAGTTCAACGTTGGACTGTGTAGTTCAACGTTGGACTGTGTCGAGTATACTTCTAGGTAGGGCTATACTGTCTTTAAGTTAGGGGATTGAGGCTGTGTCTTAGTTGGTCAAGTTTTGGCGGTGTCTTTTTGGTTTTCCAGTGAGCTGGATCTTGTTGGGTTCTTGGTTGAGGCTTCTTTTTCGGATAGGGTTTAGTTCGCTAAGTAGGTAGGTTTTATTTTTATGTTTAATTTATATAATAGGTATAATAAATGTAAATTAAGATAAGAAATGTAGAATAAGGTGTGAGGAGAGAGATGTGTGTAAGGAGAGAGATGTATGTAAGGAGAGAGGTGTATGTAAGGAGAGAGGTATGTGTAAGGAGAGAGGTGTGTGTGTGTGTGGGGTGAGTGAAGCGTGTGTGAAGAGTAAGGTGTGTGTGGGGGAGTGAGGTGTGTGTGTGAGGTGTGGGGAATGAGGCGTGTGAGGCGTGAGTCCCAGGGATGGGGAATGGGGGTTCCACTTCTTATCTAATCCTAGAGAATTCTCTGGCTCTCTTTGTGTCCGTGATACGCATTTTGATGGGGGACTGTACATTTGTAACCTCGTCGGTCTGTTGATCGCTCTTCGCAGGGTTCTTTGAACTTCGTGAGACGTTAGAGAGAGGTGAAGATTACACGAAGCCATTGGGGTGCGTTCTTGTACACAAAGGGTAGCTATCCCTTCCTATCTATAAGGAACTAACTCCTCGCCTTGGCTTACGAGCTGAAAAGAGGGCACGGGCAGGGCCAGTCGAGGGCAGTTCTCGGTGGCGCTCAACCGTGAATGAGGTTTAGAAAATTTGTGTTTGAAAGGAGGTCTTTGAAAAAAAAATAGATGATAAACAAAAAAAAAAAAAAAAAAAAAAAAAGGAAACAAAAAGAAATTCTCGTCTCTTTGGTAAATAACAAAATAAATCATAAAATAAATCATAAGGAATCAAAATAGGCGCTAAAAGGATTGAATAATGAAATCCTCTTTGTTTGATCTTGTTAAACAGAATTAAAGGCCTAACTCCACGAAACTTTGGTAACATGCAGCAATAAAAGATGTAAATTTTGTTTCATCCATCGAACACAGTCTACTCCTTTGAACTCGAGCGTGCTCGCAAAGCGTCGCGTATTCGCGATCATTAGTACACTTATCAATATTCGTTATAAACAAGTTATAAGTATTTGCTACACAACCAGCTAAATTCCACCATAGACGAAGGAGCTAACATCGTCTTTTGCGTTACGCGATTACTCGATCTCTGTCAATGATGGGTGTACAATTATGGTATAAATGCAAATACCAAAAGCCTTTCTGCTCCGCTCGTTTCCATAAGAAACGCGTAAAGTGAGCGAGAAAAAATCTGGGACTATTAACTTGGGAACCTTCAGAACTGCCTCCTCTAGATGCTGCTTAAAATATTGTATGTAGGGGTAGCGTGCTGCAATCAAAATCTTAGCGGCCCATTTTGAGTTTAAGATTAGGCCTGTTTAATTGAAATTCTGAAGTTTATGATTATTATTATTTTTTTAATAAATGGCCTTAAGTTCTTACTTTGTAGTAATCATCGAGATAAAGAAGATAAGTCATTTTGGCTTTTGCCCAAATTTGAAATTGAAGGCGCTGCTGCAATTGAATGCTTTAAAGGTATTAAGTATTATATATTTTTGTTTTTTACCTTCATTATCAAATACTAGCTCATCTATCGTATCCATATAGAAGACTTCCTTTTCTATTAGCGTTAAGGTTTGGCAAAAAGATACTGCTATACTATATTCTTCTGATTCATTTAACTCGGCGTCTTTTGCTAAATCTTTGTATTTGCTGTCATGGGTGGATAGCAGATGCAACTAAATGTTTATAGATGTAATTTTATTTATATGAATTATCTTACCAAACTACCCTTTGAAAGAAATGCTAAGCAAATTTTCGTTTATTCAATGTAAATAAATTTTCATTAATATGTATGTAATACCATCGTTTATCCGTGGTAATACTTGACATTGATGGAATAGGAAGTCTTTCGTAGAGATGAGCTATACCTGCAGTCCAATTTTCGAAAAACCATTCGAAAACTAAGTTTTAAGTTTTGAGTGTGTGAATGTATATAACTTATTTCCGTACGAATTTTTAAAATATTTTATAACTTTGAGGCTTTAATTATTTCGTTATCAATTCATAAATTTCATCACAAAAATAATCCATAACTTTTTTTATTGTTATTGATACGAGCTGTAATTTAAAAACGTTGGAACAACATTTATGTTAAAATTTGGATATCATTGATGATAGTAGGTTGTGAAATTCATAACTTATAGCGGTTCGACCTGGGCTTGAAGTCAAAACGGGCCGCTGGGGTTTTGGTAGGAGCATATTACCCTAAGTACCACAGCTTAGGCAACATTTCGTTCAAATCTGGAGGAGGCTGTTCTGAAGGTTCCTATAAGTAAGCGAAAAGAGAGGTTAACAAAGTTGTTAAAGCATTTCGCAACTAAAGGTTGGGTAATTCATTTTCAAACACTGTAAAAACTGAATAGATTGCTTAAAAAGCACCATTATTCTTCCAGAGATGATACGACTTCGGTGCGAATTTGTTTAATTTGTTCGTTCTGAGACGCACAGAATTAGTTCATTTTTCTCTTCTATACTTTAAAATTACTTGTTGATGTTGTGATTGTTTGTTTTAATGTTGGAGAAACTAAAAAACCATGTTCTACCATCAGGAGTATACCTTCTGGAGCAAGCATTAACGCAACATGTATTCTCCATCATAAGTATCAAAATTTAGCGTAAAACGGGGAGAAAATGTAACAGTAGAATATGGAGAATTAATACGTTAAGACACTGGAGAAAAAGTCTAAACAATTAAATATTATTATTTATTATTAATTAACATAACTAGTACTGTTTATTGAAGCCCTCAAAGAAGCCACTTACAATTTAACTTATATGTACATTTCTTTTAAATGTTAAAATGTTTAACATAATTAAAAAATAAAAGTACGTATCGATGATGTTCATGATGCCAAGATGTTATTTAAAAAAAAAAAATGCCATTTCTCAAAGGTTCACAGAATACTTCTATACGAATGTGAATTACAGTAAAATAATTATGTTAATAAATACGTTTTTTTAAAATAAAAGCTTCGAATGCGAAATACGACGACTTAGAAATCTCCGTCGTGAAGGTCAAATCGTGGAGGGAACGCTAATCCGTCGAACTGTGGCTTAACTGGTGGGCGGTGTGCCTATAAATTTGTAATAAAAAGTAATATCATTAATATGAAATATTGCGAGCCCCGAAGGGGCGAGGAGGCACTAGTTATATACTAAAATCAAAAATTCAATAGGTTTGATTTCCTTTTGTAAAAATTAGTTCAAGTAGGTCGTAAGTATAGCACGTAAATAACTTTAACATTTGGAAAAATTATTTTTGATATTCCTTTTTTTCGTGTTCATTGATCAAATGATTGAATTTTTTTTTGGTGTTCTATAGTAAAAATGAGAAATCCAGCTAAGGGCGTTTTCACCATGCTTAGTGGGCTAGAGCCTTTGCCCTTTGAAATCCTAACGCCGTTGTCCGGATATTAGCCTCTTTAAATTTTTTAGTTGGCAAACCACCATATATATATCGACTTCTTGAGTTACTCTGTTTGTGGTTTGCAAATGGTGCACCTAAAACGAAACACCCTGTATATGCTCGTAATATTTTCCGTGTCGTATTTTATACTTTCAATTTGTAAAATATTTTTCAGCGCGTTAACGGTGGAAGATGAGAAAAAACAAATCAGCATGCTCATTTCGAATTTCGTGAGACATGTAGATTTCGGGCTGGATTTCGAGCAACAGTTGGATTTCTACGTGGAAGCAAGAGGAGCTTTTTATAATTTGGATGCGGTTCACGCCACTCTAGTCCAAGTAGGTGATTAAAATGCAGCAATAATTCGCCATTTTTTCGCGAAGCCATTTAACCATACATATTTTCAGTGCGTAAATAAATTGTCGATGGAAACCTTAAAAGTGGTAAGAGGACGACACACCTCCAAAACATCGGCATTTGTACGCGCCTGCGCAGCATACTCGTTCATCACCATTCCTTCCATAGCATCGCCTTTAAGTAGACTCCAACTTTATATAATATCTTGTCAAACAACTCTGGCTAATCAGTGTTTAGGGCAAGGTAAAATCGCAGCCTTCGTACAGGTAACTAGACTTGTCAGTTGAAAGTCTCATACGCGATATTGCTCTTTTTTCAGCCGATGCTTATTTTAAAGCTACTCTAGATACTATTGCTGGTATGCCTAAATCACTGCTACAAAAAGGAGAAGAAAAACGTACCCAAAAAATTTTAATTTCATACATCAAAGAATTCATGTCCATCTTATTGGTTGCTCCGGTTGGTTAATAGAACCTTATGTCTCATTAAGAGCAAATTTCTCTCAACATTTTTGAATATTTTTTCCTAATTATTTTCTAGGATAATCCAAGTGATGATGGATCGCTATATTTAGTACGTACATTGACCAATGTCCTACAGAAATACGCTTGGGACGAACCGAATTACGTGAAAGTTCGTTTATACATTGATATACTACATCTATTGAATGTAGTATATCAGGATAAATATCCTTATCATTTTTTCAACGGTTAGATTTCAACGATGAATTTAATATGCATGATAAGAATTACCAACTGAAGTATCTAATTCAAGCTGAACCATATTTCAGTTGATTCTAACGATATCCTATACGCTTCTGATTCCGAATTTCGCGAAGAAGTCGAAAAAATTTGTACTGTGATATTGGAAGAAATTTTAAAATATTTACACGTTTTGGGTATGGATGGAGAACATAGGAAACAGGTAATTTTTTAAATATAGTACACATCCTAATAATGGATATTATTTACCCGCTACAAATGGTCTGAAACACAAAGGCACGAGTTCCCCTCTACGACGACTTTTCCAACTCAGCCAACTAGGAAACATTAAACATTCATTTTTCTCCTTATTGCTAATTCTTTGTATTCGTATTTTAGGCGGAACTTTCATATCAATTGTTTTTCTGTGTTATTTTGAGAGCTGATGTTATCGATTTGGAAATGGCTAAATTGGCGCTTAAATTGTGGAACCTTGCAAATAAAAGTATAACCGTTGATAAAACCCCAGCTGTAAGTATTATTGTACTCGTAAAATAGAGGAATAGTTTAGAGCAAATTCTTACGATGATTTCCTCTGTTATAGTTACGTATAGTACAGCACTGTTTAAATAGCTCGGAACCTGAAAGCGTGTATTCCGATATATTCTCCAGATTATTAGCTAAATTTGAATAAACAGAAGGTCAGTTATTTATTTAACTAATGATCAGTAATTCTTCCATATTGTAAAGTATTTGCCATTTTATTTATATACATTTATAAGTTTTTATTTAATTTATTATATTTATATTTATTTAAAAGAAAAAAAAAATATATCATGCATTTCATTGTTTATTTTCCAAAAATTATTATTATTTTTTTAATACCATCATAAAACTCGTTGAATTTTCTTTAAGATCCTGTTTTCAAAACCTAAAGTTACCGCAGAAGATTTTGAGTAATGTGGATGTAAAGTTTAAGACCTACGCGTTTTTTAGCTTTGAACGACATTCATGTTGAAAATATTTGCACAAAATTAGTTTTCTTCGAAGATATACTTTTCAAAACCTTATGTTGCTGCGGAAAATTTTGAGTTATTTTCATTTTAACTTGGTGGCGACGCTTTTGTACGTGTCAAGTATATAGGGAATGCAAACGACGTCCGCCTACTTATTATTATATGTCAAGTGAGACATGTGGAAGTGATGGGTCTCAAAATAATGAAGGAGTGGTTTTTGTGCTGACTATAAACTGTCTTCAAAAATTAGATTTCATGCGTGGTATGATAATGTTTACAGTGAACTATTCGTATAGCTCCTCCATATATTTTTACACTAGATGACGTAGAGAAAAGAGAAAACAAGAAGTAAGATTTGTATTATTAAATCATATAATATAGATGAGACTTGACAATTATATTGCACCTATGTTATGCGTTAGATTATATAAAAGAATTTTGGAAAATAGAACTGAATACGATCTCTATTGCTCTTTCAGAAAGAGTTGGAAGATATTTGCTTCCGAAAAAGAACTGAAGTAGTAGGCAAATGTTTAGCGCAATTTAAATCATGTACTCATCGGAAATACAAGATGGTATTTAAACCACTTAATAATAGTGTAAAATGAGTTTAAAATGCATAATAAGAATATGTGGAATTGATGAAAATTACTCTACACTTATTGAATATCACTCTTCTTCGATTAAAAGAGTAAGGTAAGGTGATGCTAAAAACAAAGTTCAATTTAAGCCACTATATTAAACTACTCTAAAATGTTTCACAATGGAAAATCGATGAGTAGTGCTGATGCTATAAAGTTAACTACTGCAGTGTACCTACACATAGATACCTAAACAAAGTGGTATTTAATTTTACTCTAAATGTAGGAAGATTCTAAAGTAAAAATAAGTTCAAATTCTTAATTATAGATCTAGATGAGTAGGCAAAGTGATAAGATTGAGGATCAAAGCGATGAAAATGAGATGAGATCAGAATTATGGTGAGAAATAACGGAGCTGACTACCTAATACCAGATCATCATTTAAAGAAAAACGACCCAAGTTTATATATATATATTCTTTGCAGATTCGAGTTTAAGCAATCATTTAACAATAAATTTAATGAGTAATTAATACTAAAAAACTAAATGGCAATACTACACTAGAATGGTTAGTAAGATTCTATTATGTGTATATTAAAAGGTACGTTGTAAAGCAAAATTGAAGAATTTTTAATGTACAGTAGATGTAAAAAATTAAACATAAAAAGGTATGTTATAGTTAAATACAAATCTATTAGCTTAGACTATAAGGAAAGTAAAGTTTGATGATTATAAAGCACAAGTTTAGCAAAACTAGTTATTAAGATTAGAAACAAAAAATTTGATAAATAATCTAAAAGAGAAAAATAATGATTGTGTTGAAGTTGATGAAATAATGTGTTGGAAGATTTATTAATGGATACCTAACCCTGATGAGAAAACTAATAAGACATTTGAAATAGAAATTAATTGAATAGGTTTCGCTACCTTAATCAATAGAACAATTAAAAAGTTTTTAAGATGAGACGCATGCTAAAATTAAGAAATATACTGTCGCATGTAGTTAGAACGTCCTATCTGACATTTCGAAAGTTTTGAGATGAATGCAAAATAGGGCGTTTTAAACTCGTAAAACCATGTGAGAAAGTAGATAGAACAAAATTATTAGCTGTATTTCTACGGTTCTATTGTAGATAGGGCATCCTAACATAGCTGCGACGTTTTAACTATGGGCGGCAGTATAGTTTAACGAAGCAATGAATTTGTATGTAGTCGATGTGATTTAAGAAGGGACTGACGTCACAGAAAAAAACACGCATTTTTAACACTAATTAACCGCATATACTTCAAAAAGGCGTGGAATCCTGTAAAAAGTAGAGGTACTACAACATCAAAGCAACAAATACAATCATAATTTTTTTGATAAACTGATTGTAAATTTAGAAGATGAGGATTCGGACCAAAGTGGTTTGACCTATAACAGGTTACACCATTAATATCACCAAACATTTTTTATTTTCATTGGTTGTTGTTCTCAGACTCTTGTGGCTGGGAGAAATCTATATGGAAACCAAAATTGACAACACAAAAAAAGTAACATACTCGAGAGTAAAATTCTTCGTGAGTTTCTTATGAAAACTTTTGAAATTTGAAAATAAAGAAGATAAGATACTTCTCTTTCATTTGTTCAGAACGAAAAATTCAAATTTTAATTTATAAGAAACTTATAAGCTATGAAATATGGCCTCCTCAAAAGCCAATTTATTTTAGCGTTTTTCTCGACAAAAAATTACTTAATCAAAAGAAGCTTCTGTGAAGTTTCTCAAATTCTGTATATTTCAAATTTCAAGTGAAACAGATAATTAGTATTTGAGAATCAAAGATGTACGAAAATGGCCATTTCGCAGGCAAACCAGCATGCAATCGTGTATGTAGAACAGACCCTTATAGTTATAGCGAGAAAATCATCACCTTACAATATAGCTTTTTGTTGAAAAAAGAGGGAATAGAAAAGGCTAAGCTAGTAGCGAAAGAAGTAAAAGATTTAAAAAACACTATGATTTAAATGAGACTTATATATAGTATAGAACGATCACCTAATCTTTGAGCTGTTTTGGCCTTAAGAAATAAATTAAACTATGAATTCAAACCACTATTGTAAAAACTGTTTTTTAGATAAGTAGTGAATTAAATGACATATTAATATATAAAGTCTTGATGATATAGAAGAATGAATAATAAGAGACAAATGTGTGATTATAGATAAGCCCAAAGAAATAAAATGAAAAAGTTACCTCAATAGCTACAAAATTTAGGTTTTTACTTACGTGGAAAAATTTGATGAAATGATTATATAATGGAACAAATAGCTACTATACATTCTATTATCATATTTGTGGTGAATAAGGAGGAGTGTTGTGTTGTGTTATATGGTAACACCATCTAAATGTAACACGAGATGATTAGATTAGAATTTACAATAACATGAGAACGAAAATTATTAAAAAAAGGCATTAAGTCCTTTGTGTTTTTTTTTTTAATATTTTATTTTCATTTATTGTTCCCAAAAGGTGCAAAAAAGAACTTATATTGTGTATGAAAGCAAAGAAAAACTTATTTAGGTGAGATTTTCAGATATAGGTACAAACATAAAACAATTGTTTTCAACAGTTTTCCTAATGATAATGAAAAGAAACAATAAGCAAACCTCTTAAAATAAACGTTAATAAAATTAAATTTACAATATGTAGATAAGGTATGCATAGCTCATTTCACTGATGAGAATACTTGAATTAATCTTCAGTGAAATAATCTATGCGAACCTTATCAGTGATAGGTTTAATTCTAGTATCTTCAATTCTAAGAGAGCCTACCTATTACTCGTATTCTTTATCATTATTTCAAGAAAGCTATTGAAAAAAAGGCATAAAGTAATTATTATAAGATATCTACATATATCTAAAATCTCTACAAAAATATCAAGTACCTGAAATACACAGCCAAATTCTCATCTACTTTACCTCCAAAAGGTCATGTTCAAGAAACAAGGGTACATCAGCACAACTGTTTTTGAAAATGAACAGCACAATGGTTAAGTCGCACCAGATATCCTTCATCAAACACCCTCATACTTAGGTATTAACAGCAATGTTTTACGATGCCATATAAAGGTTATAAAATAAAAATACAAACACTTACTTACCGAATTGATGTGCATCGCACGAAAGTCACAACACAAACTAAACTGAGAATTAAATGTCGACTTATATTTATAATAAAACAACAAAGTTTCCATTAGCCAATCGTAGAGCACCATTTTTAGAAGTAATCTGATTGGTCTTAAATTTTGTTGCAATCTATACTTATACGACTTGTTACCTGAGAAAAGATCAGTTCAACGTTGGACTGTGTAGTTCAACGTTGGACTGTGTCGAGTATACTTCTAGGTAGGGCTATACTGTCTTTAAGTTAGGGGATTGAGGCTGTGTCTTAGTTGGTCAAGTTTTGGCGGTGTCTTTTTGGTTTTCCAGTGAGCTGGATCTTGTTGGGTTCTTGGTTGAGGCTTCTTTTTCGGATAGGGTTTAGTTCGCTAAGTAGGTAGGTTTTATTTTTATGTTTAATTTATATAATAGGTATAATAAATGTAAATTAAGATAAGAAATGTAGAATAAGGTGTGAGGAGAGAGATGTGTGTAAGGAGAGAGATGTATGTAAGGAGAGAGGTGTATGTAAGGAGAGAGGTATGTGTAAGGAGAGAGGTGTGTGTGTGTGTGGGGTGAGTGAAGCGTGTGTGAAGAGTAAGGTGTGTGTGGGGGAGTGAGGTGTGTGTGTGAGGTGTGGGGAATGAGGCGTGTGAGGCGTGAGTCCCAGGGATGGGGAATGGGGGGTTCCACTTCTTATCTAATCCTAGAGAATTCTCTGGCTCTCTTTGTGTCCGTGATACGCATTTTGATGGGGGACTGTACATTTGTAACCTCGTCGGTCTGTTGATCGCTCTTCGCAGGGTTCTTTGAACTTCGTGAGACGTTAGAGAGAGGTGAAGATTACACGAAGCCATTGGGGTGCGTTTCTTGTACACAAAGGGTAGCTATCCCTTCCTATCTATAAGGAACTAACTCCTCGCCTTGGCTTACGAGCTGAAAAGAGGGCACGGGCAGGGCCAGTCGAGGGCAGTTCTCGGTGGCGCTCAACCGTGAATGAGGTTTAGAAAATTTGTGTTTGAAAGGAGGTCTTTGAAAAAAAAATAGATGATAAACAAAAAAAAAAAAAAAAAAAAAAAAAGGAAACAAAAAGAAATTCTCGTCTCTTTGGTAAATAACAAAATAAATCATAAAATAAATCATAAGGAATCAAAATAGGCGCTAAAAGGATTGAATAATGAAATCCTCTTTGTTTGATCTTGTTAAACAGAATTAAAGGCCTAACTCCACGAAACTTTGGTAACATGCAGCAATAAAAGATGTAAATTTTGTTTCATCCATCGAACACAGTCTACTCCTTTGAACTCGAGCGTGCTCGCAAAGCGTCGCGTATTCGCGATCATTAGTACACTTATCAATATTCGTTATAAACAAGTTATAAGTATTTTGCTAACACACCAGCTAAATTCCACCATAGACGAAGGAGCTAACATCGTCTTTTGCGTTACGCGATTACTCGATCTCTGTCAATGATGGGTGTACAATTATGGTATAAATGCAAATACCAAAAGCCTTTCTGCTCCGCTCGTTTCCATAAGAAACGCGTAAAGTGAGCGAGAAAAAATCTGGGACTATTAACTTGGGAACCTTCAGAACTGCCTCCTCTAGATGCTGCTTAAAATATTGTATGTAGGGGTAGCGTGCTGCAATCAAAATCTTAGCGGCCCATTTTGAGTTTAAGATTAGGCCTGTTTAATTGAAATTCTGAAGTTTATGATTATTATTATTTTTTTAATAAATGGCCTTAAGTTCTTACTTTGTAGTAATCATCGAGATAAAGAAGATAAGTCATTTTGGCTTTTGCCCAAATTTGAAATTGAAGGCGCTGCTGCAATTGAATGCTTTAAAGGTATTAAGTATTATATATTTTTGTTTTTTACCTTCATTATCAAATACTAGCTCATCTATCGTATCCATATAGAAGACTTCCTTTTCTATTAGCGTTAAGGTTTGGCAAAAAGATACTGCTATACTATATTCTTCTGATTCATTTAACTCGGCGTCTTTTGCTAAATCTTTGTATTTGCTGTCATGGGTGGATAGCAGATGCAACTAAATGTTTATAGATGTAATTTTATTTATATGAATTATCTTACCAAACTACCCTTTGAAAGAAATGCTAAGCAAATTTTCGTTTATTCAATGTAAATAAATTTTCATTAATATGTATGTAATACCATCGTTTATCCGTGGTAATACTTGACATTGATGGAATAGGAAGTCTTTCGTAGAGATGAGCTATACCTGCAGTCCAATTTTCGAAAAACCATTCGAAAACTAAGTTTTAAGTTTTGAGTGTGTGAATGTATATAACTTATTTCCGTACGAATTTTTAAAATATTTTATAACTTTGAGGCTTTAATTATTTCGTTATCAATTCATAAATTTCATCACAAAAATAATCCATAACTTTTTTATTGTTATTGATACGAGCTGTAATTTAAAAACGTTGGAACAACATTTTATGTTAAAATTTGGATATCATTGATGATAGTAGGTTGTGAAATTCATAACTTATAGCGGTTCGACCTGGGCTTGAAGTCAAAACGGGCCGCTGGGGTTTTGGTAGGAGCATATTACCCCTAAGTACCACAGCTTAGGCAACATTTCGTTCAAATCTGGAGGAGGCTGTTCTGAAGGTTCCTATAAGTAAGCGAAAAGAGAGGTTAACAAAGTTGTTAAAGCATTTCGCAACTAAAGGTTGGGTAATTCATTTTCAAACACTGTAAAAACTGAATAGATTGCTTAAAAAGCACCATTATTCTTCCAGAGATGATACGACTTCGGTGCGAATTTGTTTAATTTGTTCATTCTGAGACGCACAGAATTAGTTCATTTTTCTCTTCTATACTTTAAAATTACTTGTTGATGTTGTGATTGTTTGTTTAATGTTGGAGAAACTAAAAAACCATGTTCTACCATCAGGAGTATACCTTCTGGAGCAAGCATTAACGCAACATGTATTCTCCATCATAAGTATCAAAATTTAGCGTAAAACGGGGAGAAAATGTAACAGTAGAATATGGAGAATTAATACGTTAAGACACTGGAGAAAAAGTCTAAACAATTAAATATTATTATTTATTATTAATTAACATAACTAGTACTGTTTATTGAAGCCCTCAAAGAAGCCACTTACAATTTAACTTATATGTACATTTCTTTTAAATGTTAAAATGTTTAACATAATTAAAAAATAAAAGTACGTATCGATGATGTTCATGATGCCAAGATGTTATTTAAAAAAAAAAAATGCCATTTCTCAAAGGTTCACAGAATACTTCTATACGAATGTGAATTACAGTAAAATAATTATGTTAATAAATACGTTTTTTTAAAATAAAAGCTTCGAATGCGAAATACGACGACTTAGAAATCTCCGTCGTGAAGGTCAAATCGTGGAGGGAACGCTAATCCGTCGAACTGTGGCTTCACTGGTGGGCGGTGTGCCTATAAATTTGTAATAAAAAGTAATATCATTAATATGAAATATTACCTATTATAGGTATATGGATTAATATGTTGATTTGCGAAAAATCTTTAAAGGGCGGGAATTGGGAATGGGAGTAGGTGTATTAAGCAACCAATGACCATAACACGTAGGTAAAATATGATGAAATAATTAAAACTTTGGAAAAATTCACTAAACAGGTATTGAAGAAAGGATATTTAGGTAGAATGAAAACAGTAGAAAGGAATCGAGGAATATCACTTACAACCGGGGTTGTCTTATTCCACAGAAATTTTGCGAGGCTTTTGAGGCTGTAAAAATATTTTATGTTAGCCCAAATTTCGTATGGAAAAAGGATGCGAATATTCCGTGGTTTTAACGTAATAGCGAATAAAGGAAGTCTAATATTTGGTTAAAAATAAATAATAAAATAAATATACTTACAAGTGGGCTAGACCCCCTTACTGTAGATCCAGATCTACCTTTCGTTCTGAATTTTTGGACTGCTTGTTCGGCCAAATCGGCTCGTTCTTCGGCTTCTTCTAATTCTTGTTGAGCTTTCCTGAATTTGGCTAAGTTCAAGGCGGCAATTTCTTCCTGTAATTACCAAATTATACCTTCAACGTGAGGAAATACTCGAGTATGTTTAATTGTTCGTTTGAAGTACTCACCGCTTCTTCTATCTGTCTCTTGTAAGTCTTAATCTTCTGTTGTAACTTATCAACTAAATCTTGGATACGTTCGTGGTTCTTTCTATCTTCTTCGGCTTGGAAGCTCAATTCTTTGATCCTTCTTTCGGCTTTACGTAAGTTCTTTTGAGCATCAGCGTGTCGCCTCTGTTCGCCGTCTAATTCGTTTTCTAAATCACGTACTCTCTGTTCTAATTTCTGGATGGCTTTCTTGCCTCCCTTTAATGCATTGTTTTCGGCTTCGTCTAATCTAATTTGTAATTCTTTAATTTGCGTTTCTAATGCTTTTCTTAATTTTTCTTGCGTTTGCGCGTGATCTTGTTCGGCTCTGAGTTCATCGGCCAGACGAGCGGCGTCAACCATTGCTTTTTTGGCTTTTTCTTCCGAGTTCTTGGCTTCGTTTAATAATTCGTCTAAGTCAGACTGTAAATTTTTACAAAAACAAAAAAAAAATTAATTATTACAAGATTAAGGATGGCGATGAAAAACATGGCACTGTTGAAGCTTTTGCTTACATGTAAAGTTTGTAATTCGCCTTCCAATTTCCTCTTGGCGGCCGATATGGAAGTAGCTTGGGCGGATAATTCGTTCAATTGTTCGTGAGCGTCGCTTAATTCTTGTTCGGCTTGTCTTCGGCCTCTGTCGGCTTGTTCTAATAATGTTCTAGATTCTTCTAATTCGTTTTGTAATGCGTTAGCGCGTCTTTCAGAAATGCCAAGTTGTTCGCGAGCGTCTTCGCGTGCTCTTTGTTCTTCTTCTAAAGCGGTTTGTACATCTTTCAATTGTTGTTGGTAACGTTTGATGTTCTTTTGGGCTTCAGCGTTGGCCTGTAAGATGGCAGAAAATTAAATACACGAATTCGAAAGTAATATAGTTGGTGTTTCGGTTGAAACGAGATCTCATATTTGAGACTTATAGTTTCAGTCAAAGTTATACATCGTACTGAGAGAATTTGAATTCAAAACACGTGTCAGAGAATTCGAGCGGTGGCGTAGGTAGAAGGTTCGAATTTGGAATTTTGACTGTTCAACCGTCGTATATACATGTACACTAGAATAGGATTTCGAGTACGCACTACGCAGATTTCAATTTTTGATCTGCCTTGGTTCAAATTTTAGAATAAAAATTGACATATATAGACTAAATTTATTAAACAAATGAAAATCGCATTTAATTACGAAGAAGACTCTAAACTTCCCTCCAAATTTACTTATAAAGCTAAAATCAAAATAAGTAAGTCATTTAGGCTTTCCCAGGTGATTACAAATGGTCTGAAACGCAAATGTTTAAAGACTCCCACCCTCTCTCGACCCCTCTTTCCCAAATCAGAAAGGCTGTAATAGCTATCGTTTTCATCAAAAACTCAGCTAAAAATATCGAATTTCAAAATTAACTCAAAAATTGTAATCTGGACTCTTAAGAAACTTATTACAACATTTGTGACACTTGAAAGATCCAAATTTCAAATTTGAACCTCCTTCTCACCCTAAACAAGGTTAAATATTAAAATTAACCCAAAAATTGTGTAATTTGCGTACTCGAAAACCTACTGGAACATGTATGATACTTGAAAAGTCTAAATTTCAAATCTGAACCCCCACTCCCTCCTCATCTAAGATAGAATGAAATATAAAAATTGCCACAAAAATTTAATTAGGCCTAATTGTAAACGCTATTTTGAAATGCTCATTTGAAAATTAATAAATTTCACCTCATTTTAGCTCATTTCTCACGAATATCTTATAAATCCAGCTCTCATACAAAATGAGACGAGATAAACGGAGACCTGAGAGAAAGATTTCTCGAGAAGTCCCTCTCAATCGAAACACCAAATACGGTTCAGTGAGAAGAAAAGATGGACCCGAAAAATACCTTGTTGGCGTGGTCAAGGGCGATTTCTAATTCGTTGATATCGGCTTCCAATTTCTTCTTCATTCTCAAAGCTTCAGCTTTACCTTTAGCTTCGGCTTCTAAACTGGCTTGCATGGAATCTAAGGCACGTTGGTGGTTCTTTCTGGTATTTTCGAATTCTTCTTCTTTCTCTTGTATTCTACGATCGATTTCTTGTCTGACTTGCGATAATTCTAATTGGGCGCGGAGGACTTTGTTTTCTTCTTGTTCTAGGGCAGCTTCGGCTTCTTCTAAGGCTGCTTGTAATTCGTCCTTCTCGACTTCTAACCTCTTCCTGGCCTTTTCGATTTCGTGAATGTTACGTCCGCCTTCGCCGATTTGGTCGAGTAAGTCTTTAACTTCATCTGAAATGAAGTAAAAGCGAGAAATTTATTATAAATCAGTAATCGCTGGTAGAGAAATATCCTATTAATACCAATGTAACACCTACCGGCTAAGTTTTTGTTTTCACGTCTGACGCTTTCCAATTGTTCTTGGGCTTCTTCGTAAGCTCCCTTCAGTCTGAACAATTCGGTCGAGTAGTTTCTGCATTCTTTCTGGCTGGCGTCTAATTCAGCGGCGAGATCGTCAACTTTGAGTTTCCATTCACCGATGATCTTATCAATAGCCTTGGCTTTCTTTTCAGCGGCGTTAGCGATGGCGGTAGCTCTGTCCACTTCCAATTGGAGATCTTCGACTTCGGTGGCTAATCTTTGTTTGGTCTTTTCTAAAGCGATCACTTTTTGGTTCAATGATTCGATGGTTTCTTCAGCTTCGGCGAGACGGGCTTGTAATTTACGTCTGTAGGGAAAAAAGTGGTCACATGTTTCATTGGAACATTTAAAGTAAGCTTATAGGGAGTGTATTACTCACTTGGCTTCTTCTAATTCTTCGATGCGAGCTACACCTTCGGATTCGTATTTGGTGCGCCATAATTGAACTTCGGCGTTAGCCTTGCTCAATTGTCTTTGGATATCGGCCTTGGCTTCAGCTTCTTCTTCCAAATGCTCGCGAATGTTATCGATTTCGTGTTCGAGGTTACGGAATTTGCCGAGTAAGGTGGCGCGTTCACGAGATTCTTCGTCGGCTAGACGTTTCGTGTCTTCTAATTGAGTAGCCAATGAGATCTTGAGTTTGCTTAATTGAGATACTTGAGATTCGGCTTCTTCTAATTGTCGTAATAAATCGGAATTTTCGATGCTCAATTTCTTCTTGGCAGCATCAAAGTCGTTTAGTGTGCGGTTGGTTTCGTCCAATTTGCCTTGCGTTTCGGCTAATTGGTGTTGTACTTGTTTCAAGATCTTTTCGGTGGCAGCCTGAGTAAATTTAGAAGTCGAGAGTTAGAATTGAAATGTTCACAAAAATTATTTTGGTTTAATACACGCAATAATCAAACGATTAGTTTCACTTCCAGAGATAATTAAAAATTAATTATTTATCAAATCAAATACCTAGTATTATAAATGCTAAATAAATTAAATATTAATTTGTATTAATTTAAAAAAAATCATTCGATAATCATGAGTGAAATTCACACTCTAATATTAAATACAAAAGTCATACACACAAATATCGGCAGTTACAAATATTGCATTAAAAAATCATTTGTTGTTGGTTTCTTCAGCGAACATGAATATGGATACATGAGAAAGCAACTCGAAGCAACAAAAAATCTATAAAAATCTATCAACACGTTCTCATAACTAAAAAAATTTATGAAGCTGAAAAATTCAAAATTCAGGTAATGGCTTCGAAAAATAATTTCATCTCTTTTACGAAGTTTTAAGAGACTCGCCGAAGCGCAAACAGAAGCATTAAAAATCTTTGCGAAACTTTTTGCCAACATTTAATACCTTTTCGTTCGTAATGTGGTCTAAGCTGGCTCGTAAGTCATTAAGTTCACAGAGGTATTGGCATTTCTCTTTTTCGGCTCTGTTATTACGAAAAACATTGTCGATTAAAAATCAAGAATAATTTTGTAATGAACGAATGAATTTGCAAATTACGCTCCTTTCTAGTCCCTAATTGCTAACTCTCAATTTACAAATGAAATCGTCATAGAATAAGTATAACATGCAGAATCACGCAACTATTAAAAACATTCCACTACATAGATACTGAAGAGGTACATGCACGTGCTCACACATATGAAAATCTTCATTTCAAAATACCTTCTCTCTCGTAACTTGATCTACAGCCGCTCTGGTGTTATTTAAATCATTTGCCAAGTAGGCAGCATGATGCTCTGCTCTAAAAATATATAATCGTTGAGTTTGCATTCATTTTATAGCTCTTTCAGCAGTGGCGGATCCACCAAAAGGAAATTTGGGACATGAAATAATTTTTTAGTACGAAAAATGGTGATGAAATTGTATGCAATGATGAAAAAAAAACTTTTTTCAAGTTGAACTAAGGCTACTTTTGGAATTCTCGTGATGCCCCACGTTGGGGGCCATATTCTCAAAAAGTCACGTAATGCCCCACGTTAGGCGCCACTTTTTCACAAATTAGATATGATCCTACGTTGGGTGCTAAAATTCATAGTTAGTACAATATGTTTCTCTGTGCATATTCTTGAAAAGTTATTCCATCTAATTTTATAAAGTTTGTTATCAAATTTGTTCTTCACTTGCTAATATGATTTTATCAAATCATATACGGACATATTTTTGATAAAATTTAATCAATTTCTAGAAATTGTATTTAGATTATTTTCACTTTAGTTTCTTTTTCTAATGTTTGTAGAGCATTTTTAGAAATCTCTCAGAAAAAAAATGACCGGACATAATTTGATGGAGCAATATCTACCCAGAAAAAAAGAATTTATCAAATTTGATCAAAAAATGAACAAATATGATTTGATAAAATTCGATATAATATCATCAAATTATATTAGGTAGTGAGAATCAAATTTGACACAATCAGATCAATTGAAATTCTATACCTTTTGCAACAAATTTGATCACTTTATATATAATTTTTATCAAAATATATCAAATTTCATCAACTTTGACAGATCATATCAAATTATATCTGGCCAATTTGTGGATATAATTTTATCAAATTTTATTATACGTTATGAATTGTGAACAAATTTGATCTTTTCTTTTTTTCTTTTACAGCATAGGTATAGATCAGATATGAAAATAGTCGATAAAATTGGATCAAATAAAATAGGGTTGGATCTTATTTCATGAAATTTCATAACTTTAGTTCAAATTTAATTTTTGATAAATTTATCAAATGTCGTCAAATAAGACCAATTTTGATTATATTATAATATGAAATTATATCTGGTTATTTTGTTGATACAATTTCATAATTTTACGAATTTAATTCGATGAATTTCTACGAATTTGATCCACTCATACTTTGTGTGTCCAAAAATAATCATTTTCAAGAATACCCTTAGCGACAAACTGTAAATCCGCCACCGTCCCCCAACCCGAATGATACTCACTTAGTCTTCAATTTGTTCAATTGGTCGATCTGTTCACCCATTTCGGCGACGGCGTCATTGTGTTTCTTCCTCAAGTTCGATAAGGTGGCTTCGTGTTGGATATTGGCTTCTTCCAAGTCTCTGCGGAGTTTGCTCATTTCAGCTTCGCGTTTCTTATTCAATTCAATTTGAGCTGAGGTTGCACCGCCGGCTTCTTCCAAACGGTCACCCAGTTCTTCTAATTCTCTGGCTAAGTCAGCGCGTTGCTTTTCAGCCTACGTTACAAAATTAGATTAGCATCTTCAAACGCTATAAAGTGGAAACAAAGACTTGAATTATTGGCAAAAATTACTTTAGCGCGGGCTTGTCTTTCGGCTTCGACTTCTTCTTCTAATTCTTCGATACGAGCTTGCAATTCTTTGATTTGTTTTTGTTGTTTACTGACTAGAACTTGTTCGTCTTCTAATTTGGCAGTGAGCGAAGCAATTTCTTTGTCTTTGCGGACAATCGTTTGTTCTAATTCTTTCTTGTTGCGTTCTAAATCGGTGACGGTTTCTTGGGTGAGTTTTAAGTCGCCTTCGATCTTCCTCTTGGCTTTTTCGACGTCGCCTCTGCAAAAACGAAATATCGTACGTTACGAATAATATAGAAAATTTCCAATGACTTTTTTTCATTGGATGAAAAAGTATTATTTTATTATTGATATACATAAAATGGTATTTTTAATAAAAATATAGGTATTATGAAAGTAAAATTTATTCTCAAAGTAATACATAATTATTTTTTTCCTTTTAAATTTATTACTTCTGCATTGCATTACTGATTCTCCTTAAATAGTTTGAAATTATGTCATCAAGTAGGCAATCTGTTCGACTTCAAAACTTCACTTATTCTCACTCGAATTACTAACTACGTATATATAGAATATCAAGTTACTGCATTCTCATAAAAGCAGTGTAATTAGTTCAAAAATGATGGCCAGGTGCGAAACAATCGAGAAGACACGTCTCTAATCGGTGGCTGAAATAACAACCAATGATCGGTTCAGCTATATCACGCAGAAAATTCAAAATAACTAATCAAAGTTTAGATTCGATTACAGCGCTCGTACAGTGAGCAATTAGTCCTACTCTGATTTTTTGTTCATTTTCAAAGTGCAGTAATCTGGTATTCTACATAACTTTGCGAATTAGACTAGAAATTCAGGTAATAAGTTAGGCAATTTATTCGACATCTATTTTCACTTGTTAATTAAATTGCATAAGCAGTTTGCCGTAAATAATACGGGATGGAAAACTTTTTGTAGGATTTTATTTTTGTTCGAACACTTCATACAACTCTGGACTAGAGTCGTATCATGTTGATATATCAAATAAAAGGATAAACACAGGTATAGTGGAAGAAGCTAAATAAGGGTATGGATAAAAATCATTCAAAATACGGTAGAAAACTTTTCATGTGAGAACCTAAAAGCACTATTTTCAACATTTTTGATTTATCTCAAAATGACAGCTCACTCTAATGTTGAGAAGGTTTGGGAGGGGGGGAGGAAAATGAGATCGTCCAAATTTGAAGAAGGCTAGAGAAATCTTAAAGAGCTAAAATTTAATATAAATCCAATAGCCCAATTTGATTTCTTTGAGTAAGAAATTTTACATATCCTCAATTAAACTTTTCAGTTGGTTTTGGAGGAAATAGGTGAGGTTTACAGTTTCAGTAGTGAGTTTAGGCAAGTTATAAAGAAATTAACATTATTTGCAAATTTGAGCAAACCACACTCCCTCAAAAACTCAGCTACCGTAATGGGACATGACTACTTCTATTCCTTTTTTTTTTTTTTTTTTTAATTTTACCTCAATTTCTTTTCACGTTCAAGAGAGTCTTCGAGTTCATCCAAGGTCTGTTCCAATTTCGATTTAACCTTGTTCAAGTGGTTAATCTTATCTTCAGCAGCCTGAAAAGAAAAATAATTATTATAATTCTTATTTCAGGCGAAACAGAGTACCTGATGCTTCGACGTTTATACAACGCACCTGTAATTCTTCGGAAGTCTTTTGAACAGATTCGCTCTGAATCTTCTTCTCTTTGTTCAATTTGTTAATTAATTCGTCTTGGTGAGCGATTTCGTCGTTCAAGTTTCTAATTTGGTGGTCTTTGGTAGCCTTGTCTTGGTCAGCCTGGGAAAGCGAGAAATTAAATTGTTAAAATCAAGTTATTTGATGTTCCACAGATTCGTTGTAGTGATAGAATTCGCATATACCTTTTGGATGGCCAATTCGAGATCTTCGATATCTTTCTTAAGTCCTCCATTTTCTTGTTCTAATTTCTTCTTCTGTTGGAATAATTGGTTTCTGGCATCTTCTTCTTGTTGCAGTCTTTCTTGTGTGTCCTACAATGAGCAAGAGGTGTTCTCCGTATTATTAATGAAATACTAACAAATAATACGTAGATATTTATGAAAATTGAAAAAAAAAAACATCAATCCAATTCATTATTTTTTGTATCATAAATTCACAGAGAAAAAGAAATGAATTAAAAAATTATTTGTAAATTATTTGAACCTTGTGTTTAAAAATTATTTCCATTAAACCTGTTCATATTGTATGGAAGAAAACATAAATTTAATTAAAATCAAGCTTGATTTTTAATAAGCAGATGTTGAATTAAATGATACCAATTGATCGACCTCTTCATTAACCTAATCACGCAACAACATCGAACCTTCAAAGAAAGTAGTAGACGTTACATCGACGTCAACAAAAAACCGCACTTGGAAACCCTAACGATCAAGTTTAAAGACCCACTCATCGCCCTACCCAAGCAATTAATTACAAGTACAAGATCTCGACCAAGCATGCCTCCGCATTGTAAATGTAAACCGAGCAAATACTCGGAAATAACCTATTTTTAAACATTGAAAGAATTCCAGAGTACGTCGTCATCGGCTAGCATGATTTTTTGGACATTCCACGATTAAAAACACGCTAATAAATAATATCGCGTTTTGGATACATTCCCATCTGCCGGCGTTTCTCAAAAATACCCAATTTCACCTGAATATCGTCCCCTCACCGGTGCGATTATATCTCGGTAGTCACGGTTTAATTAATATGTCGTCGAGACTAGTACTTTGTGAAGAATGCGAATTTTAGTGTCGATATGTCGAATACATCTTGGCACTGCTATTATTGATTTAAAATAGATACTTGACAGCTGAAAAGAAACATATCTACGGTTTCGTTTTTACGCCGAATTTGCCATTTAACGATGCCACTAAACAGATGCGAGACTGCGAGAAAACAGAGTTTCGTCGAATTTATCGTATAATAAAATTTCTTTCAGTTGTTGCATTCGAATATAAATATCTAACGTATTGGCTGCAGTTTTTTTTATCAGTATATAATTTTTGCTTTTTTATTTCAGACGAATTGGCTCAGTTGGAATTTCAAATTAGTCGTAACCAGTGACCCATTTCCACCACCCACGAGGTTCAAAAGAGTCGCTTTCGTTACTATCGAATATTCCTTTCATACACCTATAATTAATATGGCGGAAAAATGTCACCTATGGCCTATTGCCAGTTGTATTGGTTTACTTTCGAGTTACAGCTTCGTTAATTCAACCACTCGACTGTACCATCACATCGTGTAAATTTCATGTTGTGTTTAATTCACCTAAAGATAACGCAGCGAGAAATTTTTAACTCGTGAGTCACGTATTTTGAGAAAAAATTAAATTCAAGAAAACAAGTTGCAACCGCATTTATATATCAGCGAGTTCTCTCCGAATTGTTCGACGTCAAATTAAACGTGTTGTCAAATGATTTACGTGCCGTGAGTGCAACAGTGTCATCGGGTAAGGGCGTAAGGTTATTTTTATACTAGCTCGATATCCGAATGAGTCTTCGCAACTGGAGAATTTCGTCGTTAGACGCGTGCGACTTGTTTTTTCGAGGTTTCTTCACCCACTAATGTATTTTTTTAGTATTGTTGATTGATTAGTATAAATAGCTTTTGTTGATTTAGCGAATTGGTTTTGGCTTGAGAGTTTGATTTTCGAGTATTATTGGTGGCCAGTGGGCAGAGGAGTTTTAGAGTCTTGGAAAAAGTTTCATATTATTTTTAGTTCGAATTTTATACCTTTCATTATATTCCCAGGAGAGTAATACTAGTAGTTTTTAGTAGTTTTTTCTATTTACTACTAATTCTTGAAGGTTAATCAGTACTTGAAAGTAGTGTTTCCCACTAATTACTACTGGCAATTATAAGTTGAAATTTCTTGCTTGTAAGTACCAAATTGAATTGTAGCCTATTGTAATTGTTGGAAACAGTTATTTAATACTCTTTACTACTAATTTAAAATTTCTAATTTGTTACTGACTATTATTCAAATAATTATACTCATTTCCAGGTAAAAAAAATTAGTAGTACGTCAAAAAACTACTTGTAAACTACCTAGTAACTTTTCTAGAAATTTACCAATAAATAAGTAGTGTTCTTGTCTACTACTAGTATTTTTCTGTACTATGAGTTACCACTCATTACTATCATTCAAGATTTCATACTCATAAACGAATACTCAGTATTTTAGTAGTTGGAAGTCCATAAATTAATTAGCATTGCCTAAAATATACTTTCCTATACTATGTATTTATGATATTGCCAATGACGTTTTTTTAAAACTGATTTAACAACAGGCATAGCATAATTTTCATTTGTTGTTTTTCTCAAAATTTAACACACATAATATATATATATTTTTTTGAATTTTCAATAATTCTTGGAAAACAAATTTACGATTTCTGATATTTCAACAGCGCATTGGTAGTGGTGGGGAAAACCTTAAGTACTTTTTGCACCACTTTATTATTTGAAAATGCTCATTTTGGTTAGTATAAGTTTCAAATTCATGTATATAGAATTTGCTAGTAGAATTTTCACTATAGGTATAATGAGTAACTACTAATGCCTTCTCTTCTGTAAATATAATGAGAAATTGCTACACGGTACTATACTGTATCATTATAACGCCATAACTACCATGGTTCTACCACTAATAACCAATAGAAAAACTACATATATACTCTTACTTATATTAATGTAGTATCTACATTGTAGGCTACTTATGCACTGAGTACCTACTATTCAAATACTACTAGTAATAGTATAAGATAATATTGTATTTACATCAACTTCCCAGTACTTTGTCCCATAATACTACTATTGAATTACTATGAAATAATATCTGGCTCTACTACTCATTGCAACTAAAAACGTAATATTCTCTTACTAGAGATCTTGATAGAACAAACTAACATTGTCTCGTAATAGAAGAATGTTTCATCGCGCTCATTTACACTATACTGCATCATTATAATGCTGTAACTACAACTCTTCTCTACTACTCTCCCATGCGTAGTAGTACACCAAAAAACTACACTAGCTTACAAATAGTTTTTTAGAGTACTACTAATATTTTTCCACATGGATAGTAATCAATAGTGAAAATCATACACTTAATACATTTATGTAGTATTATGTAGTAGTACCCAAACACTATTAGTAAAGCATAAATTCTATTTAACTACATCAATTTCCTAGTAGTTTGTTCCATAATATTACTACACAACTATTAAGTATTATTCAGCTCTACTATTCATTACTAAGCACTATCACACTATCTCTCTCTCTCTCTCCCCTTTCTTTCTCTCTCTAAATAATGAAATATAACGAAATTATTTTTTTAAATGATACTTGAGTGTTATATATAAATTTTGAGCCCTATAACTACCTTTAAAAAGTATCAATACATCATAACAAAAATTTCAATGAAAAAAAAAATGATAATAATCAATACTTTCATAATGAAAAATATTCGTTAAAAAATTGAAATAGAATGTACTTTAATAAAAAAAAAAAGTAAAAATTAATAAAATTGTAATAACGGTAATAATAAAAATGAATAATTTTTCCACTAACGAGAAGTATCCATTATTATTATCATTTTATTGTCTTATAATCGAACAGTAAAAGAAAAATTTTAATCCAAATTCATTGGGTACTATTTTAGATATTTTCCATGATTAAATCAATTCGATTGTTACACGAACGAGGAAAAATACGTGAAAGTAAACCGCACGTACCTGTAATTGTAATTCTAAATCAGCCTTTTGCGCTTGCAATTTAGCAGCACGTTCTTGGAAGCTAGATAATTCGCCCTTTTCGCCTTCCAACGAGGACAACAAGGCTTGCTTTTCTTGTAATAATTTGCTGTTCAAGACTTCTAATTCCTTCCTGAGTTTCTCTTCCTTTTCCAAAGCCGCCTTGGTAGAGCTGACTTCTTCTTCCAATCGCTGTTTAAGTTCATCACCGTTAATATCGTAATCCATGATATTTAATTAATGCACTAATAACTCTGGGAACTTAATGACTAACTGGCGATCGCGAATACCAGCCGGGTACACGATAAAAATTAAGTAGGGATCGTGACGTAAAATCTTGTAGGCGAGTCATGGGTCGTGAAATATTATGAAAAAAGTAGGGGCACTTACGAATTTAGAATCGGGCGTTTATAAATAATACGGATACGAATTTAAAGCGCGATAAACCGATAAAAATGTCGTTTTATAAATAGTCGACGCTTACCCGTAAGTCGTCTTCGAGATTGGCAACATTGAGCAATGGCTTTACGCGAGTCCACATCTTCCACCATGGCCATGTTCTCAATTTCAAGTAGTTCCTCAAGTTGCGTTGGATAACGATTAGAGCTAATCTGTAAAATTTTTGGCGGACGAAAATTTAGATTTTTGAAGGGTGAAATTTTATTGCGAGTTTTGTTTTCGATTTTTACCTCTGTTCTTGCAACTTCTTGAATTGTTTTCGGCTCAAGTAACCACGAATGTAACCTTGCATCCAACTGATGATCTTGCTCAAACGTTCGTCACGAATTTCTTCCATTTGACCCAAGACACCAGCACGGAAGAATACCTATAGCGGTGATTTTGATTGAATTAGTTACATGTTATTATTATTTGATGGCGCTCTTGTATCGCAGTTTTGCAAGTAGTTGGAAAATCCAACGACGTGTGAAATCTATGTTTTTCAAAGAATATGACTGATATTGAAATTTAATTAGGAGTATGATTTTATTCATGAGTATAATGGTTTTTTTGCTTGTGTGTGAGTATGAGTACCTAAGTGAAAAATAATGTAACAAATTTTATTTTTGCTTTTATTTGAATCTAGAAATGAAACAAAAAAAATTGAAAATAGACAGATTTTCATCTTTCAAAAAATTATGGTAGTTCCTTCACGAAGCATAATTTAAAGAATTTTTCATAGCCAATTTCACCGTACATTGGTTATCGTGAAAATCATTTTAGGAGTTCTTTTCAATTTTATAATATAGGTACTCATCTACCCTACTTCTGAAGGAAACTGATTTAAACTCAAAGTGAATTTAATATATATCAAATAACTGTAATTTGAAAATACCAGTTTCATAATTTTTTAGATTTAATGTTTTCAAATTTCATTACCTAATAAATAAATCAGTTTGGAAAAAAGTGCTAAATCAATATTTGGTAGGTACCAAACTTTCTTCCTAAACGATTTAACGATCTAAATAATTTTTACCTTTAAATTCAGAGATAGGTAAGTATTTGCTTGTTTCCATTTTTAGTTTTAATATACGTTTTTTATTCAGCCTTTAGTGAAATTCATCTTGCATTTTCATTTTTTTTTTCAACTTTTACACTGTATTTTAGGCATCGCTGCATCGCTGAATTTAACCTCAATGCCAAAGACCTTACTTTTTTACAAAATTAAAATGTCGAAAATTTACTCCTTTGTGTAGTAACACACACAATGCCATTGTCAAATTTGGCTACGAATAAAAAAGTACGGCAAATTCGTTTCACCTAATCAATTACAATGTTTGACCTCGACAATGTTTCAATTAATGCTTTAATATTGTCATATTGATAATGTAATCCTAAGTTGTTTCATTGCCAATATTGGCTTAAGTATTCGTTTTCGAGTGATTTCAAAGGTGAAGAACCTTGAAACCTGAAACGAACTAATAACACACGTCAATGTTGCTGGTGATAATACATAACGATTTTTTAGCGCTTAGTTCGCGTACATTTTCCGAATAGGAAATACAATTTACTACGAAGCCAAAGCGTGTAATAAAAAGTACTTACGTGATACCACTCATATCCCATTTCTCTTCATTTACTGTTACAGTAGCGTTAATTGTTTGAAAAAAGAGCTCGTTTTTGGTGATCCTAATTCTGCTTTTTATACGAATAAATCGAAGATGCCAAAATTTATCGAGATTTACGCTTTTATTGTTAACTTTATTGTGATCGTAAAACGATTAAAGAAATCTACGTATAAATAAACCCTATGACGTAATGCTTTAAATTCGTAAATAGCCTTTCGGCTTTGGTAATTGACATTTAATTGTACAATTACAAATTCGACGAAAGCTAACGACATTTTGATTGGAGTGCAATTTTCGTGATTTTTTTCTCGATTTGGCAACTCTTATCGAAAAATTTTTATCGATAATTTATTTCATTTCGTGTTTAAAATGTCGAATTGTTGGAAAAATTATTTTTGTGAGGTACAAGCCCTTTTATTTTTTCATTCGAAATTCTTTTAAAGAGGAGAATTACTTTTCTTTACTCACATGTAAACAAAACCACTGAGAGTCGCAGTTTGACTTGGGGCAGGATTGATGCTTGGAACTCGAAGACAAATGTACTATTTTTGATTCGGATAGAGGGGAAATTGATTTTTTTTGTGAGAAATAATACATTCTTCATTAATAATTGTAAAATGATGATTGAAAAAACAAAAGCAAGCTATGATATGACATTTTTTAATTTTTTCAAGTCGACTTCTTTATTAATGTGTCGTACTCGGCGGTTTAAAAAGCACGAAACGAATAATACGCGAGAAAAACAACTTATTGGTAGAAGGGGCAAAATATGGTGTCAGTGTCCAGCAGGCATCCGCGATTTCGATCTCTTTTAGTCCGTTATTGATATTTAGCTACGTAACAGATTCGGTCTTATGTAGTAATCCACGCAACACTTTATCTACGAGTTGCTTTCGTGGAGCACTACAATTTCAAATATTTTTCGATTTTTCATTTTTTTATTTATTTATTTATTTATTTTTTTGAAGACTGTTTTCATTATTTTTTTAGATATTTATTCATTGATTAATTAATTTTTAAACGTTATTTATTTTCAGATTTTTCAAATATTTTTTTCTGAATATGTTTATTTATTTTTAATACCTTGAATTTTGTTAAGTTTTTCAATTTTAAAGTATTTTTTCATTTTCAAAAACAAAAACAATTTTGGAAATTTTTTTTCTTTTTTTTTCAATAGTAAAAAATTTCAAATTTCTTACACTTCTCGACGTATTTTAAAAATTTAGGCCTCGTTTTGCTTGCCCCTTCGCCCCTCTCTCAGTGGTCTTGCTAACTTGACAGACATTTTATAAAATTTAGAGTCTCGTGATTGGTCAAAAATCGATACCTTCGTATGTCCCATTCGATAAAGATCGCTTTCCAGATTAATACCATCTAAAATAGCTTTGGTGGCCACTCTCGGATCCATGGAGTCGGTAACTCCGCGAGCATATAGTAATCTATATCTGTATAAAAAAACATGTACAAACGTGCAGCGAAACAAAACAACTCAACAGATACAAAAAATAAACTAAGCTTATAGGTAGCGATCGATTCCCAGTACTAAGTGGGTATGATCGATGAGGAAAAAAAGCTCGATGTAATTCGCTTCTACGCGTAAAAGCTATAATCACTCGATTCGCAGAGTGTTTGAGAATTCTATTCTACTGGAAGCGATACAAAACACTTGAATTCTAAAGCCATTCAAACAGGCTATAGTCAATGGTACATGCCTTAGTATGACCAAGACGGTATTGGTCGCTATCTAAATTCACACTTTCCAAAATTACAGCGGCAGCTTTCTTCACGTCTGATGTTTGATCGACAGCAGCCGGTGCCAAGATCTTATATCTTTGCGTATACGCAACATAATTAAATTATAATGAGGAAATGGAAGACAAAAAAAATCAAAACACAAAAGGTGCTAAGGTATGGGTTCAAATTCAAAATTCCAAATGCACTCTACATGCTACAGTACTTTGTGTAGGGTTTGGGTGAACAAATAAGGTACGTATAGGGGATAGGGGATCTCTTTCTACGATTTTTCGTTACGTGCCTTGGTGTGCCCAATACGATAGCTATCCGGATCTAAACCCACTTCTTGTAAACATTTAGCCGCGGCTACCTTCGGGTCTGCCTCGGCAGACATGATTGCCGGCGCTAAAATCATGTATCTTGAAAAAACATAAAATCGTTTTAAATTTTTGCCTTCATTCAAAAGATCATGGAATGGATTTGGATGATGTACTTGATCTAATTTATGATTTTTCCTGGGTGTAAATTATATGCAACGTGTTTCACATGGGTATGAATGCCTTCATGCCGCATGTAAGAGTACTCATGTAACACGAATGTATCATAGTTTGTCTATACTAAGTGCTGAAGGGGCTGAAATGTGAATTTTTGAAAAATATTTCTTCACCCCTATAATGATTAATCTTGAAAACTTATATTTCATCATTGAAGGCAGGAGAAATATTCTATTTGTACCAAAATGACCACGACAGGTAATGTAAATGAAGAAAAATGAGAAAAACGTTTTTACACCAAATTTTAAGGCTGGAAGGACGAAACGATTTACCACTTCGCTACAATCACATTGCTTTTTGTCTCTTAAGCTCTTATGGTTGTTTTATTCATTTCGATGTTGATTTTTGTACACAAACTAATAGTTCATATACGTATACATTGGTCGAAGCAGAATGAACGTATACAATAGTATTACCAATAAAAAATTAGTGGGAGTAGAGAAACGAAATGGGAGAAAACATGAAAAAATTTAAAATTCGAAATTATTCCATATTTTTTTCAGACAACTTTCAGAAATGCTACATTGATTTTTCATGTTTTTAAAATTGATTATGGACCCTTCACCTCTTTATAGAGGTTCCCTAATATAGGCATTTCTAAATGACGATAAATTTTATTTAATCGAGGTTCCATTTGAAACGGTTTGCTAATGTTCATTTATGATTTAATTTATCTACATTTATTTATGTGAGTTTTTTCTCTCTCGTAAGACTGGAGGGTATAACTGAAAATCACTCAAATTTTGATGAAAAATGCTCGTGTGAGTACAAAAAACGTATTTGTTTATTTCTTATTGCGGTTCATCCAAATTTTGAGGGAGGCTGGAAGAAAGGCAAATAGCTCTATATTTTCGTCAATGGCTCCAGATGAAAAAGCGAGTTAAAAACACCAAAATATCTTCGTGAGTAAATTTGGAAAGAGGAATTGGAATAATAACAACTTCTTCAAGAGGTTTCGAGTTATGAAATTTCTCGAATCTTCCATATCTCTTCATCAAATCGACCTAGAAAGCTCAAACTTTGTGCGGACTAGAATATGAATCCTTGAATTTGGATCAAAATTTGAGGAAGTTTCAAGGGACCTCAAATAACTCAAACTTCATCAATACAACTGGTGAGGAAAAGAATAATATATTCTAAACTCATTTCCACAAGTGATGTTGAGGACGGAAGGGGGAAGAAGGAGTATGTTGACCTCAGTATGTGTTGTGAGTGAATTATAATCGAAAATTATCGATTATAATGTCGTATAATGAAGTGAGCTTAGGTGACCAACATACTTCAGTTTTAGTTTCTCATGCGAATTCGGAGCAAAAAATAATTTTTAGAGAGGAAATCAATGAAATTGTAGGGGGAAATTCCATAAATTGTCCAACAGTCCACATCTTTTCACCAAATTAACCTAGAAAGGTTAAACTTTGTGTGTGGTGGTAAGTGGGGATCAGAATATTATATCTTGAATTTCGGGTAAAATGGATTCAAAATTTGAGGATGGCTTGAGAAGAGCCTCAAATAACCAAAATTTAAAAAATATATGTTAGTATGAGTCTTATAGGCAAGAAGTACTACATATTCTAAGGACGGGATAGGTAGAGGTTTTCAGGCTCATCTCCAGCAATGTGCCATTGCTGCTTACGTTGTAAAATTTTTGCACGAATTTTCCATGGTAATTCTTGAATGCGATTTACGTAAAATTTTGAACATACTGAGGAAGTTAATTGAAATAAAAATTTTATTCGAGAGAGGGGGAAATGCACATCTAGCCCTGGGCTGTACATGACACAGAAAAAAATTCAAGATCCAAAGTTATTTTTTGTCAATTAGACTGAAAAAAAATTATAATTCCCATTTATTTTATTTTTATTATTTTTTTTTAAGTTAGGAGCTTTAAATCGTTTTAACATTTTTTCAATTTTTCTACCATTCAAGGCTATCAAGCTGGCATCTACTTGAAGTAAAGAGGAGGGGAAGGTTACCGTTCTATTCTACGATGATTTGTTGTCGTATAATCAAACGAGCATTTTACAAAATCGCCTAAGAAAAATAACCTATTTTATAATAATTTTTTTACACTATTTTCATAATTTTTCTTTACCTACTTATTCCTTTATCGCAAATTTTTCATCAATAATACTACCATCACGTACTTTCTGCATTTTATAGTAAACATAATACTTTTATCTGTCTCCGCCGATGAAACAAAAATTTTCAAAGTTGATCATTACCAAAATAAAAAATATACATATTTTTTATTTTTTATCCCGGACCCTTCAGCAAGTGCGTTAGACAACCCATCATATATGATTGTCATCATGAGTAGTTCTACATGTGATATGAAGGAATTCATATTACGCTGAAACACCTTCTATGCTAAATGTTCCTAACATTATTAATTCTTCGATGCTAAAGCTATAGAACGACTTACCGGAGCTTGAAATCGGGGTAAACCATTCTGTTGGGGAAACCTTTACGACAGATACGGATACCTTCAAGTACACCGTTACATGTCAACTGGTGCATTACTAATTTGGAATCAATGACACCTATAATGAAAAAGAAGCGATGTAGGTGATATTAGTTGAATAAATTTTCCAAGTAAAAAAATATAATATACATTTTTTACTCTGGAAACTATTCAAGATAAAATTCATGAAATGCTTACCTGGCTGTTTCAATTCGTTGGGAATGATACAACGTACGAAGTGAGGTTGAGTGCTTCTCAATGTGGTCATCAAGTTGTTCAATTGTTCCTGTAAAAAATAAAAATAACTTAAAAAGTATTCTTTTCCATATCAAAATTAAATGTCAGTTTTTCACATCAAATCTCTACGCAATATCCAGAGTTATTTATAGACTAATAAATAAAAGACATGCAAAATAAATCGACCATATTTAATAAAAAAAAAAAATTAATATAGAATTGAAAAAATGAAAATCATAAGAAATTAAAAAGCATCAAAATACAAAAATAAATGGTTAAAATTAATTTGTTATTGGATTGGAAATTAAAGCCTTTATATTGATATAAAGCAGGGAAAAAAGCTGAGAAAAATTAGAAGCGAATATTTATAAAGATTTGTCTCAATAATCTTTCAAAAAGAGGTTTTTAAATCGAGAAAAAAAATTTATAATAGAAGAGAAAGACGCTATAATCGTAAATCCACATCATCATATAGTAAATGACTGGACTGTCGACACAAAAAAACAAACTGGAAGTAAAAAACTGACAACTTTATACTATTGAGTATTCGAAGTAATTTCTCCCCAATTCACCATACTCACTTTCCATTTTTTTAAATAAAATATAAAGTTGTCATTTCATTAATTGGTGCTAACATCGGTTACAAAGGAATTTCCTTTTTGTATGAAATTTTCATTCAGAATCAGTTGTAAGTATTGATGCTCGACTCAGCGCTGGTACGTACGCATAATAATACAACGAATATAAATATGTAAGTACGATTACGCCAGCTCGTTGGCATCTGACATTTTAAGGTCAATAGAATTATGAAATTACTGCAATACCAGCGCATAAGCGAGCATACTGATTCTGAATAACACCTGACAGTAATAATCAGGTTGCACAAAAAAGTTGTGTGTGGATAGATATTGTAAAAAAACAAATTTCAACCCTTTATACCTTATACGATGACGAGACAGTAGCGAAACCACCACCTTTTTTACCTCGGCCCGCTCCTGTATTGATTGAAACAAAAGAATGGCAAAAATTTGCAATATTAGTGACATTCTTTTTACAATGTTAGTCAACGATTATACGTAAGTCTGGGTGTTTCTAGATAAAAAGGTTGTATGTTCTACAAAAGGATGGCTGCTGGTAAGAGCTGAAGGCCTGAATAGGATTCACATGAGGACGAGTTCTTGTATTCATAAGTACATAGATTTCGAGTAGGAAATTCTTCTTGATAAATTAGGAATATAGAGTTAGAGCGTTGCAGTTTATAAATGTAGTATGTAGCGTTTATAGCCTTTCAAAAAATTATTCGATCACACTTAAATGTGAGATCTTTACCCTGTATAATGTGGAGACGGTTAAGAATGATGAACCTTTTGTACGTTTACCACCTGCGTAAATTTCAAAACGAACATATGTTAAAAATATTCCATTATGTTTATAATTTAGATGAATTGAGAGCAACTTTGTTTTGTTTTTTTTTATTGGATTCGAACTTCATTTTTCAATTCTAAAAACTGGAAAATAAGTGTAATTTTTGTATCGAAATTTTTCATAATTTTCAAGTTGCATCTCAGAAAATTTTAGGGAAATCAATTACGTAGTCTTAGAACATAATCCCTCCCGCTGAAAATGACCTTAGAATGAAAATTAAGAGATTTCATTCAAATCATTAAGAACACCGAATAAGCCAACATTACCTTTATCGGCGCTAGCACCACCAGATTGACCTGGATGGTCAGCGAAGATTTCGATCAACAATTTGTTAGTACCCTTCTTGAACTGATCGACAACACTGTCGTTCAATGGATCCTTGTTCTTTTCTAACCAACCGGTAATGTTGTAAGATACCTATACGCAGATAGTAGAGCATTAGGATCTAATTCGTTCGTTTAGAAAGTAAACAAAATAAATACGACACTTACAACACCGGCGTAGTGACTGATGGCGAAGTGAGCGGCTGGTACACCTGGTTTCGGTGGCTTGGGTTTTTGGAAGTTGGGTGATTTACCCAAGTGATTGTTCATCAATTTTTCTTCGAACGTTTTGTCCGTAGCTTTCGGGAACATAGATTCTTCTTCAAGGATGGATAGAATACCCATGGGCTGCATATAACAAGAAATAGATGTTAAGAAAATCATAGCAATATTTCGATACAGTTAAACGAATTTTTTCTATTTATTGATTGATAAACGGGGTCGATTTTGTTTCTTGTATTTTCCAAAATCGATGATAAACAGACAGAAAAAATTTTGAAATGATCTCATGAACGCTTAAAAAATTTCAGCCCTCAAAATCAATATTTACACTAACTACATATAATTATTAAGATAAAATTTTCAAAATAATAACTTTTTTTTTGAAAAATTTCCAAAATTTGAATTCAAAAAATTCCAAATTTTTCGCATACAGGGATCAACTTTTGTTGTCCAAAGGCATTACGAAAAAACTGTCTATCGATTTATTTGATTTTTAGAAGATCTAATTTTTTTTCAATTTACTGGAAATTTTAATATTTTACCAATGAATATCAACTTAGAGTGCTGAAATTTCTCGAGTTCACGTCTAGATTAATTTCATAAATTTTCTCGCTTACTAATCATCAATTATTGAAAACTTCACAAAATCGATGAACCTCAGTGTTTAATTTGTCTAACATTCAGCCTTTGCATTCTAATCTATTTAGTTTTTTGCGGCGAACGAGTAGGCAAATTGTTGAATACATCTGTATCGCTATAGAGTGAATTCTAAAGGCACATATCTTTTTGTGTGAATTTAACGTATGCAATTAAAACTAAGTATTCATTGGGTTAGATTTGAATATCATCAATGGTACAAACGCGTACTTACCTTATTATCTCATGGGTCACAGAAATTCGAGGGCTAAACAAAAATATATTTTCCTTCCTTTCTTTAATCACTGTGAGAGTGAGATAGGATTCCCAGCTCTTTTTTGTAAGTTGTATCGAAACCAATTTCTTTTGCTGATGCGAGAATGTATTTCAAAAAGAATACTATCACTACCTCAAATCACAATTATATACATTCATCGATAAAATTCTTTGAATTTTGTTCAAAATTTTCTCATTAACAAAAAATAAAATCGATTTTTTTGTAATGTTGTTTAGTAGGTAGCGAAACGTCGTGTTTTTCGTAATTTTTCGTACCATTTCGTAATTAATCGTAACAAATATAAAATACTGTGTTGTGTGCCGTATATTTTTTGTACATCAAAAAAAAAAAAAAAAAAAAAAAAAAAGGTTAAATACCTATAATTTCTTTAAATCACTTTATCAACAAATTTATGATTTTTTTTTCGATTTTTTTATCACCCGAAATCGTGTAAATCTACAACCCTCGCCACAACCCCATACATACCCGTTGGAAAATTGTTGACGCTATATCTACTTACAAAGTATACCGTACCTTTTCGATAAGATCTATACACATTTGCAAATCCATTCCGAAATCGATAAAAGTCCACTCAATTCCTTCCCTTTGATACTCCTCTTGTTCTAAAACGAACATATGATGGTTGAAGAACTGTTGAAGCTTTTCGTTGGTAAAATTGATGCATAACTGTTCAAAGCCGTTCAACTGCCGATACAAGACAGTTTACAGTGATAATGGAAAAAACAAAAACAAAACGGTGCTCCACCACGCAACACGTAAGTCTGGTATACGGTGCGGGTGGTTAAAACTCCAAAAAAAAAATAATACAAAACAAACTAACATAATAAGAAAACTATAAAAAGTGCAGTGATTTCAGTGTACGAAAAAATTGCAACATCATTAAGCCAACAAAGCGTATAATGGCGGCGACTATGGATCCGTTTCGGAGAGTTTTATAAGTCGCCGCTGTATGAAAGCGTAAGTCGTCGCCTTCTCCCGGTCGTCGTAATGGTACCTTCTCAATCAATTCAATACAAGCGGCCAAGTCCATTCCGAAATCAATGAAAGCCCATTCGATTCCTTCTCTGGTATATTCTTCTTGTTCCAATACGAACATGTGATGGTTGAAGAATTGTTGCAATTTTTCGTTTGTGAAGTTGATACATAATTGTTCGAATCCGTTATACTGTTAGTATGTATAGAATTATTATTAGGGTGTTTAGGTAGGTAGTAGGTACAGGATGATTTCGGTGTCGCAATAATACTACGCGGAGCCTGAATACACTTCAATAATCAATAACACAACGGGATACACGGGTTCGGTTTGGAAAGATGGCTGTACGGATGAACCATAAAAGGAACTATCAACTACGAAAAAAATATCATCCATGCGTTCTCTCCCAACTTCCATATTTCAGTGGTAATACCTTTTCGATAAGTTCGATACAAGCTAATAAATCCATTCCGAAGTCAATGAAAGCCCAGTTAATACCCTCTTTCTTATATTCTTCTTGTTCCAGCACGAACATGTGATGGTTAAAGAATTGTTGAAGTTTTTCATTGGTAAAGTTAATACACAATTGTTCGAAACCGTTGAACTATTTTCAATAAGAGTATTAATCAATGAATAAGTGATTGAATTCCTATACAAAGATATTTCTAGCAAATTTATACGACAAATAGATATGTTATAGCTTTCCAAGTCCGAATAACCGAACCATCCTTTCGTAAGTGTATGTAATTGTAGGCCTAATAATATTTTTATTTTTTTTCTATAATATTTTAATGAAAAATATACGAATAATGGTAAAAGAAGCACACCTACAAAAAAAACTTACGTCGAAAATTTCAAAACCAGCAATATCCAGTACACCAATGAAAGACTGGCGTTTTTGTTTCGTGTCCAAAGTTTCGTTACATTTCTTTACTAAGAATTTGAATAACCTGTCAAACATGGCCTTTGACATGGCACCAACGGAGTAAGATACCTAAGAAGAAATCATCATCGCAATTATATTCTCCAGTCACTCAATCTCATTTATTTTCATTGTCGAAGTTAATTGATAATTGACCATCCAGGTTAGCTCATTTCACATGTTCGAAAAATTCCCGGTTTCATCAATGATATCAATGCAAGTAATGTGAAAGAACCCTTTGTTAAATCAGTTAAAATGGTTGATGAGATTGCAAGAAATTTTAAACTAGTAATAAGAACAAGAAGTTAAAAACAGTTATGTCTATTCTTATTGACGTCACCCAAAACTGAAAATTCCGGATTTCTATTGGTTAGATCAATTTTTTTTTTTTTGTTGAAATAAACACGAATAGAAATTTTGTAACTTTTTTTTTGATGGGCAGCCGAAAGTAGCCAACCTGGTTTAGGCCACGCCAATGAATCTTGCTTCACGATCTCATTAATTTTACATACTTGATCTTTGTTTCTTCCTTGTGTTACGAATTCGTTACCGACTTTGATTCTCGGTTTCAATAAGTTCTTGTAGAGATCATCAGTTTCAATACCTAACAATTTGGCGACTCTGGCACCTTCCTATGAATCATAGATAATTCCATTTATTGAACTCTTCGTCGAAATGATTGGCATTACTCACGTGTTACAGAATTAGAGTTTACTACCAGGGAATTATATTACACATGAAAGTAATAATAAAACTAGTATTAATTGTCACTAGTTCAACTGCTATAGTTTCACTGATGTCCGAAGTCAATACTAGTAAACAAGTAATTCTGTTCCACATGGCATAATTAAGCAAAGGAGTAATTACCTCAGTTCCATCGGCTTCAGCTTGTTCTTCGCGACCACGTTGTTTGAATTTCATACAACCCATGTGCATAACAGCGGCAGTGATTTTGTAGATATCGTTCTTTTCTTCTTGGGTGAAACCCAATACGTCGAAGGCTTGCTGTTTTAAAAATATTGATGAACAAAATTACTTTCGAATGAATCATAAATTCGATACAATTTACGATATATCTCTATCAATACAATATAATGCTGCATAAAAAATAGCATAAATATTCCATCAGGTTAAGAAATTCATATGGTTTACCGGTCACGTCGAATTTCAACTTACATCAGTCAGTATAAATTCTTCGGCATCGTCGATACCCGGAATGGTAATTTTTCCTTGAGATACATTTGTGTATTCGTA